>CAKAKR010042315.1:0-66611 GCA_916700685.1 Adelosebastes latens | reverse complement strand
CTGGCCTATTTATTAGAAATAAAACAGACCGTTGAGATTAAATTTCGCCGTCAGAATTGAAGCCTTGAGTACAGAGTCACTTGACCCTGTAAATTTCTTGGTATCCAGGCCAATACTTGAGGAACTGGAGACAACAAAGGATTTCTCCTGATGTGAGCAAGCTACTAATCAATGAGACACAAGCGCCCCCCACAGGAAACAAAAGCTACTACTGCAAAACAAAACATACAGAGTTTTTCTGGAATAATGCCAGGGTTTGGACAACCTGTCTCTCAAGGGATAACAAGCTTACAGGAACTGTCTTCTGTTACAGCCTCAAGGGAAAAGGAGAAAAGTATACTGGAAAACAAGCATTTTATTGTGAGCTTGTGAGGAGAAAGCTCTTGTTTTGTTGCAGGCTATGTGAAATAAAAACATCTTTCTCTTTTTTATAATGGTGAGATATGAGTGTAGATATTTGAGAAGCCAATGAAATCATATCTAAGAAGGCCTGTCATATCTAAGGGAAACAGTATCCCACAGGAGGACGGTTAGTTACAAATTTAGTATCCAATAGCACAGCGTGCAACGTTTGATTGGCGTACCCACCGGCCACTGGTCAGATTGTTGAGACAAGGAGAGAGAGAAGGGGAGGACAAGGAGATAGAAAGTAAAGTAAGAAAGCTAAACAGAGGGAGACAGCTTACAGACTAAAACAGAGAGTTTAACCAGAGATACTGCAGTAGAAACAAGGAGGCACAGATTGGGAAGAAGGAACAAGGCTGCCAAGAGAAGACACTGTCCTGATCCTCTTCTCTCTCTCTGGCCATGTCTGACTGTGAGGGGCTACCAACGGGTAAGAAAGCTCTTGTGCACATGTGCATACATCTGTGTTCAAGTGAGATATATGAGGAGCATTATAAATTGTTTGGATTTGTGTGTGTGTGTGTTTTAGGGAGGGGGGTCTCTCTTGGCTCGTCTTGTTTTAGTCTATAAGCCCTCCACTGGGACAGCTCACCCGGCAAGTATTCAGCTGCAAAGAGGGGCTGGTTCAGTTTTGGGCCCTTATATGGAAAACTTGGAGAGAATTCCCTCTGGTTTCATAAACAATAATGCAGACCGACTCTGCAGAATCAGAGATATGTAGAGAAGCGAGGAAAGAAAAAGCAGCAGAGACGGTTTGTTTGTGTGGATGGAGGTAGGAAGGATAGTCCCTCCTAGAGTTTCTGCCAGAAAGAGCTGTGTATAGTGCTGCTGCATGTGACCTGGGGATAAATGGTATAAAGATGTTTTGTGTGTATGTGCAGGTGTGTGTGTGTGTGTGTGTGTGTGTGAGTGCCTGCTTGGTGTGTGTGTGTGTGTGTGTGTGCAGCTTAGCATTAAGTGAAGGGTCATTTCCCGCTAATGCAGCCCAGCTGAGAGAGAAGCTGAAGTCCTTACTAACGGCTGACATACCAACACAGAAACAATCAGTTATAAATAGAAACCTTCCTCTTGTCTTGTTCTTTCGCTCACTCACTCACTCACAAACTCCTTTCCTCTCTATCTCATCTCTCCCTGTCCTTTTATCTCCTCTTTTTTTCCCCATTTCCTTTCCTCTCTGGCTCAGTCCATGCGTGATTCCCTTTTCAGATTGATCAAACATGACTCAGCATTATGAGAACTGTTTGATGCTGTCAATTACAGGATCCGCAGCCATGGCAACCCACTGCCAAGATTGTGGTTATTGCATTTGACGGGCGGCTGACCACACCTCCATTATCTATCGTATCATACTCTAATGGATTTACCGGGAAATGACATCAGAGTTTGTAAGATAAATCACTGTTATTTACTTACTAGCACCGGAACGCCTTAAACTCAACAAATTGATAAAATGACACACTTGCTACTATAATTTCCCCTACCCTGTGCTTGATGCATCTCCTCCATTAATCTGTATCACACTGAGCTAAATATTCAAATCCAACATGGTATCAAAGGGAAAATTCAGAAATGTTTGTGGCAATATTGTAATATTTTGTATTCAGTTATACATGTTAATCAGCCTTGTCAGACTGTAAGATGTTTATTACTATTTAGGGTCGATAGAAGAAAATGTTAACAACACAATGACAGGATATAGTTAGGGGCTGATAGTCAGAGCTGGATTTTACTCTCTCTGTTCCAAAGTGATCTTTCTTTATGTTAATACACACAGTTAGTTCCCACACTGACTTTCAGACATAAGAGAAAATAAATAGCAGCAGTTCAGCATGTGTCCTGCAGGTGGCAGTATTATCATATTTTATGAATGGTGGGCTTGATAATGAGGGTGAAGGAAAAGCTCAGGGTCATGAAAAGTGGGAAGTTGAATAGGGGGGATGAAAGGATGAAAACGAGGTTGAGGGATACAAAAGGAGATGAGGTGCAAAAGTGGAGTGAATTAAGTATGACAAAAGGAGGGAAATGAGTGGGAAATGAAAGGGGAGTAAGGAAGATGGGAGGTAAGGAATAAAGAGGGAGACATGGGGGGGATGAAAGGGTGCGGAGCAAGGCGGATGCTGTCTCCAAGGAGATCAATGTGTGTCTGCTGTGTGTCATAACTGAGACTTATGGAGGCATCAATAGGAACTGACAAGTCTTTATGTGACAGAAAACCATCCAGTTGCCACCGCCTGCATTACAGAGGCTGCACATGGAGACTTGTGTGTGTGTGTGTGTGTGTGTGTGTGTGTGTTCAGAAATGCAGATGAAGACGGCATTATCGCGGCCCGCTGACGTCAGCGCTCCATCTGTGCCCCGAATTTGAGGACAAGTAGCTTTGCTGATGTTAAACCTATTCCTCATGTTGGCTGGAAATGGGTCATATGACACACAGGTTTGAGCACAGTCACCTGCTGTTTTGTGTGTGTCTGTGTGTGTGTGTGTGTGTGTGTATGTGCAGACACGCTATAGGGAAGAGCTTGACTGCCACAGCACATGCATTAGAGTGGACTCTGCAGCAGACACCAGATTTCCTCAGCAGAGTTTATTTTAGGCTGTATCGATTGGGGAGTTGCTGTGACTTTGAAAGGAGCAGGAGAGGAGAGACGAGCCAGTGCAGGAAGAAAATTTAAGCAAAAGAATAACATGAAACAGAACAGTATATATATATACTGTATATCTGTGTGTAAGCTTGTACAGAGAGAGAGCAGAGTTCTTGGTTGTTCAGGAAATGGGGGAAGGGTGTACGTGGATGTTTCAGCAGCCAAGTCAGATGTGATTAATGTTGTCGTCGCTTGAGAGAACACACAGCCCTGCACACTCTGGGATACACAGTGTGTGTCCATTATACACACCATAGCTCTGTTGGATTTTCATGGTAGTGATCAGGTATTTAGACCGCCGGTCCTTTTAGATAAGTGGACTATTTTCACAGTATAGGGTTGACAAATTACTCCCACTGACCTGCAAGGTGCTTGTTTTCTGCTTTTTAATGGCAGCATATTAGTATATTTCCATGGACTGGAACAATCCTGTTCTACTTCTGCATCCAAGTTATGCCTCATTAACATATAGATTAGATGTAGAGAAGTCAGCGTGGTTTGTAACCCTTCTTCCTCACTTCTATGGCATCATTAGTGTAAAGGCGAGGAGGTCAGTGCAGGGAAAGGTTGACACAGAAGCAATGAAAGCTCAAGTAATGCCCACAATATGATTTGATATGGTGCCATGATGTTATGAATGTCGTACTTTTGTGCAGAATAATACCCTTTACTGGCACATTCTCCATGTCAGAAATGGAAACAGAAAGCTTTTTTTTCTCTTGCCCGCCTGCTTATCTGCTCATGTCAGTCCTTTCAAAGTGTCTGCAATGTGTGCTCACTGAAAATCTAATCCTGCCTTCTGCACATATACAATATCTATTACATGTCTGCCCACTCCTTCCTGGAAGAAGGAACCCATCTCTTTTGCCTTTCTTGCAGTTTTTTTTCCTTTTTTTCCCCTTTAAAGGATTTCTTTTGGGAGTTTTCCTTTACCCATCGAGGATCTAAGGATATATTGTGTTGTATGCTGTACATACTGTAAAGCCCTATTAGGCAAATGTGTGATTTGTGTGATTTTGCACTATTAAAATGACTTGACTCTGATGGTTCAGTAAAAGGTGAAGCTGTCATCTCTGAAAAGCACATTGTGAAGATAAAGTGCTGTGGGTGGGAGTTGGTTTTGGTGGAATACTCTTAGAAGTGGGTCACATATTGTATACAAACCTCTGGGGCTGATCTTAAGTTTACATTTTCACCTTATAAGGAATTCAACATTTGGAAGATGAATACCATTGTATTGTCTGATACTCAATTTCACCTTAAGTTTTACTTTTAAATGGCCAATCAATCTCACTTTATTTGGACTGTTACTACCCAGTAAAGATTGAATCTACTATCACTTGGCATTCATCATTAGCTTATTTGTTAGCATTAAATTTAACCTTAAAAGAGTAGCTCAATATTTTTGGGAAATACATTTATTTGCTTTTTTACCGGTCTATCCAAAGATTTTCTTAAAATCAGTGCCAGACTTATTCTTTGCGTACTGATCCCTTTTGTCTGCTTTGCACAGAGCCAGTCTAAGTATTTTTATCGCAAGTATTGTACTCCGCTGCATTTCAAGTTGCATCCGTTGCAGAGTAAAGACAAGTTGCATGAAAAAGTCATGATAAAACGCGGGAAGTATCAAGAGAAAGGAGCTACCTTGTGATTGACAGGTCGCTACCACGGCGTTGTCCGGTCTGGGAGTTGTCCTATTTGGTCGCCTAAAGATGTCTTATTCAGCGTTCGGTTGTACTTCGCTCCACCCTCTCGTCTCACTTCTGGTTGCAAAAAAACCAAGATGGCGACAGCCAAAATGCCGACCTAGAGGCTTCAAAACGGCAGTCCACAAACCAATGGGTGACGTCACGGTGACTACGTCCACTTCTTATATACGGTCTATGAGTTGACATTATTATGCATTTTATTTTGTTGCCTAAAGATGTTCTTTAATTTAATAGTACTTTCATATAACATTATCATCCCATTTGTTAATGTAATGGAGTAAGGCTTATTCAGAATACATTTTAACTGACGTAGCCTACTTTGTACTTTTATTTGAGTACAGTTTTACACAAGTAATTTTACTCTTACTTGAGTACATTTCCTTTAAATTAACAGTACATTACTTGAGAAAATATTCTGTAATCTTTCCAGGCCTGCAAAATGTAGTGTAAGTCAGGTGATAGTATTTACGTTGGTCAGCCAAAATACTGTGTTACCAATGAACCTGTGCTATAGGGAAAAACCATATACTATAATAGACAAGTATTGGTTGGGGGGGTTGTTCAGTTCTGTTTGGTCAGTGAGTGATAGGATTATATATTCCACAACACAGAAAAGAGGAGCTAGAGTAGGACATGTAACGCTGCTCCACAGCCTCAGGATTAGGAGCTATTTACAGCCCAAAAGCAGATTCTCCTCTTCTACACTCACGTGCCGTCTCTGTCTCTCTCCCATAAAGTCTGTCTTGACACGGCATCCATAGAGACTTAACAGGGGATAGGACTTCTTTCTTTTTAAGCCTCAGCCACCCAACAACACTTTCGCTATCATTCACCTTGAATCCTCTTGGTTATCTTACAATGACTGTAGCTGCAGCACCACACCAGGGCCTGTATTTACAAATTTATTTTAAGCATTTAAGTGCTGATCAAGCATTAATAACATCAATTTTACCCATATAACGGTGTTATTGAAAAGACAGATTGATCCAATTGTAGGGTAATAATAATCAGTACTGCTGTTAAAATCTTTAAAATGCATTATCGCACACACAAAATACATTCCCAAGACTCCCTCTTTCTCTAAAATTCATAAATGTGGGTCTTTGTAGATATTACAGAGTCTGGCGGGGGATTTCTACATGCATAATGCTCTTAGAGGGGCCATGACCAAAAGACTGCACTAAAAACACAAGTGGTGAGTGACCCAGTTTTCCTCAACCATAACATCATTATTTGGCATTGCTGAGGCCCAAAACATAAGTGCACTGCAGTGTGTGGCTAGCTGCCATTTACTTTGATCCGGTAGCCTTGTTTCTCTGCATTGATATTACAAACTATGTTATACAATCTTTGCTGAATGCTATCTTTGGATACTTAGATGAAATAGGCCTATTCATTATTATTACATATTATCGTTATATTCAATTTTAGAAGTTTTATTACAGCAGACGGCACAAGCACTGATACACTTTTGTATGCAATAGTATATTCTAAAGCCGGAGTGTCAAACTCGTTTTAGTCCATGGGCCACATACAGCCCAATTTGATCTCAAGTGGGCTGGACTAGTAAAACCATTGCATTATAACCTATAAATAACATTTTTTCTCTTTCTTTTAGTGTCAAGAAGTACAAATACATTCTAAAAACATTCACAATTAATGAACAATCCATTTACAAAACAGATGATGAACAGCCTGAGATGTCTCGCTGATCTCTCCGCTACTGTCCTGGCAAGTTCTTGTACTTTTCGCCATGATGAGTCTGATAGTGGCGCCAGATAAAATATTCCTTGAGCACTAAAAGATGCTTACACCAAGCACACTGGCTTCCCATTTACCTCTGTGAAGAAATAGGAACTGGACCATTTTACTTGGAAAACCTGACACTCTGTGTTCATTTTTCCCCTTTTTGACAATGATATTTTCCACCGGCGACTCCTGCATTAACAGCATCCTAAGTTTGACAGTGTTGTGTCACATAGCCTGTACGTAAACACTTGAAATTTACATATAATAGTGTATACATCGTAGGGCCCGCTACTCTTATTAGGACAGAGTGAGCCCCAGTGAACAAATAGGAATAGAAGTGCAATTTATTGAAATTTTTTTAATTATTGTCTCTTTTGTAATTTTCGCACTTTGCAAAGTCATCCAGTGGGCCGCTTGGTCGGGCCGCTTCTGGCCCTCTGGCCGTATGTTTGACACCCCTGTTCTAAACTGAACATTTTTACCCACGCTCACGGCTTTAAAAACAATTATTGGATGGTTTGCAGGTCAAAGTTTTCACTGATCCTGTGAAATAGCTCAACGTTTACTGGATGAATTGGCAAAACAGACATTGTGTACAGACATTCATAGTTCCCAGGCGGTGAATCCGAATGACTTTGGTGATTCCTGTGACTTTACCTCTTTGGTTTACATTTGTGGTTAAGACTGAATTGACTCAGAAACTATTGGATGGATCGCCACTAAATTTAGCACAAACATTCATGTCCATTTCAGGATGAATTGTAATAACTGATGACTTTTCAACTGGCACCTTCATCAGGTCAAAATTTGTAATTGTTGGTTAATTACTGTAGCTTCTTACAGTAATGATGTAATCCTGATGGTAGGTAACAGGATAGAGGATTCACTGGGCTAAGTTATAAATCATGGCTCATGTTGCGGGTCTGAATCCAGTATCTATGTTGCTATGAGAGTCCTCATCATCTGCCTGATGCAGCCTCTTCTGGTTGTCTTTGTAGCAGAGCTGTGAACAAAACATTATCACTCTGTTGGATTCACCCCCATTGAAACTAGGTCACATTTCCTCCACATAATTCATGATAACAAAAACTTTCAACAGCTCTTCTTTATGGGTTAGTTAATCAGACGCGCACACAAGATAGTGGATTGTCAGTTTTCTCCTCGTGTCAGACTAGACCTTGATAAGTTGAACATCAACTGAAATCACTGACACACAGTATGTAGGCCGTCTCTTTACTTTAGATTCTTGAAGCTAATAATGTGTCTGAGAGTTAATAATTTATTGTCATAAAATGTGTCTTAATCTGGACTTGACGCCCACTCTGATAAGCATGTATTAGAAATAACAGGTGATTTTCTCCAGCAGCTGGGAAATGATGTATTTTCAACAGCTGATTTACTCTCCCCTCTCACATTCATTCTCTCTCTCCCGGTCCGTCTCTATCTCTGCTTTCCTGTCCAGCAGACATTTATTAGAAAGCGTGAACCTGTCAGTCACTGACAGTATTACATCCTCTGCTGGTCTGGCCTCTCCACGCCATATAGGTGCATCAATAGCACAGCTACTGATATGAGATGTCAAACTGTCACGCCCTGAGAATTGATCTCGGTTTTATCGACCACAGCCTAGGGTAGGATAAGATGTGAAAAGATAAAACAGTAATCCTCCTAATGGGGGAAGTTGGACATTTAGTATCAAGGAAAAAGATATACTAACTTTTAATGAAAAAAAGAAAAAATAGAGGAAGTAAGATCAAGATTGGCTTCTTCTGTGTCTGTTCAATGTCTATAAAAGAATGACGCTAAGACGTTATAGCCAGGCTGCTAGCAGCTCTGTGTTTTTAGGCACAGCGCTGCTTATAGCTAAATGCAACTATCGGCATACTAACATGCCTAAAATGACAATGCTAACATGCTGATGTTTAGCAGGTATCATGTTTGCTAATTTCACCATCTTAGTTAGTATGTTAGCATGCTAACATTTGCTAACACAAATACAGCTGAGGCTGATGGGAATGCAGTGGTGGAATGTAACCAAGTAAATTTACTCAAACCAGTGGGCAACCTCCGGTGTCTGAGAAGTGAAGCCAATGCAGAAGTGACTTAAACTTGCATTCTTTCTAATAGCCAGCAGGAGGCGACTCCTCTGGTTGCAAAAAGAAGTCAGATTGTATAGAAGTCTATGAGAAAATGAGCCTACTTCTCACTTGATTTATTACCTCAGTAAACATTGTAAACATGAGTTTATGATCTCAATCTCTAGTTTAAAGTCTACTTCAATACAGCATGATGTTCATTTAGTAAATTATGGTCCCATTTAGAGTCAGATAGACCATAAAGCAGGGGATGGGCAGGGCTACCTTGTGATTGATAGGTCGCTACAACAGCGTTTTCCGGTCAGAGAGTTGTCCGTGTTTTCGTCTTACAACTTTAACCCTTTCACATTGTATTTTCAGTTCATCAAAGTTAATTGTTACATTTTGGTCACCTAAAAATGTCTTATTAGGCGTTTGGTTGTACTTAGCTTCACCCTCTTGTGTGATGGTGACGGCCAAAATGCCGAACTCAAGGCTTCAAAACTGTAGTCCACAAACCAATGGGTGATGACTTCTTATATACAGTCTATGACTCAAACATACTTAGTTACATACTGAATACTTCTTCCACCTCTGTGGGAATGTCATTAGTTTAGCGGGTATTTCATAAAGTGGAAAAACAAATCAAAATTTTGACGTGATTATGGCGTGAATGTGTGTAACAAATTCCATGACAATCCTTTCAATAGTTGTTAAGACAAATTAGCATCCTTAAAGCTATGCCGTTATGTCTACAAAAATATTTACAGTCTAAAATTAGTATCAGTCCTTCAGCCTTTCATTGTTACTTGCACTGTGAGACACTGAGTTGGCATACTGTTGAACTCATGAACTTCATGGGGATATTATCACCAGGGAAATAAATGAATAAAGCTCATATCACTCTTTCCTCTTCCCCTTGGCACAGGCTCATATAAGGTGACCTTTGCTACCTGCTGCTATTTACATTTCAGATTTTATACATTCTCATTTTCACATTACTTGAGAGACAAATATACAATCCTAATGTTATGTTTGACTTGGGATGTATTATGAATTCTTAGTTTATATCTTGTTATTTCTATTTATTCTTACTTCCTTATATCTTGATAAGGACAGTTAAGAAGCCCTTGTAGACCTTGTACTAAACTAAATCTGGTACTGTAATGTTTAACTAGCTGGAGCAAACCCTCACACAACTTCCTGAAACATTTTCATAAAAATGTGTATACAGACTTTTAGTTGTCCAGCTTGATATACTGTATGTCCCCTGGCTTTGTTTGAAATTCAATGTTTCTATAAGTCATTAAGACTCCAGGTTGGATTAATTCATGGTGTAAAGCACAAAACAGCCCAATAAAGAGGACAGGCACACAGATGGTGGCTGGATCATAGAGGATTGACCTTGTTTCCTCCTCAGCTCTGGATTTGATTGTGTATAATCCTGACCCACTGACAGACTGACTGATCATCTGTGGATGAAACGAATGTCAGCAGTTTCTTTTCCCTCTTTGGAAGGAAAAAAAAATAAATGAACAACCGGCTCAGTTTGAATATGACCTTCAAGTGCCTCCTGAGAACCAAAGCTGTAAAAACAGTCAGCAGGCCAGGTGAGAAAGCAATGGAGGCCTGATGCCAAGACACTGAACCTCTGTCAGATGTATTATAGTAAGATAGCGGCATGCACTTACTCTTAATTTTCCCTTAATTTCCCATGAAGCTGCTTTAAATTTACAAAAAACATTCATCACACAATATGAAAGTATCAGATATGTGCTTGTTCAAAAATATTATGGAAGTTACAGCATGCTTACACTGTTTTTATAGCTGTTTTCATTACATCAAATGGAAATATTCTAGATTGGGCATAATTGTATACACATTTACCTTAAATAAACATACTGCGTGTGGAAACCTTTGGTATCTCCATTAGAATTTTAAATATTTTTCTCTAGGTGTGACCAAGGATTGGTTTCGCAACAAAAAAATGGAGCCAGTGGGAACGTTTAATGGGCCGTTCACATGTTGCATCTAAAAACGCGTGGAAAACGCCAGCCGCTTTCATCTTTTTATCCAAGGTGCTTGGTAGGTTGCGTTCCTCTTCCGTCTGTCGTTACTAAGCAACCAAAACCTGCACACTTTGATGATGATGAAGTTGCGGTAATTTAGCAGTAAGCCTCACTGACTAAACTAAACAAAGTAAAAACAAAGATAAATGGATTTCCAGCCCTTTAAATCCCTCACAGTAGCTTTACTGCTCGATTTCTCTGTGCCAAGTTGGCTCACCTTTCAACCGGATGTTGTGATGTCCTTGGACGGAAAGGGTGAAGCAAGTAAAATAGTCTGTTGGACATATCATAAAGCTCTGGGTAGCCCTGCACTTAAATGATTAACGTCTCCTCCATATATTTACCATAGACTGATATTTAGGGGAGAAAGAAAAGATATCTGCCAGCTGTGATTGGTTATTCATCGTCACATGCCATGCGGTGTGCGCTGCAGCGTTCCAAAAGTTGAACTATTTTCATCTCGGGGCGCAGTCGTTGCGAATGCTTGCATGCTGCGACAGCGTCGCTCTCGCTTTTGAGTGCGCCTTTCGCGCATCTGCATTGAAAACAGTGGATTTGAAGGCGCAAAAAAGTGGCATGTGAATGGCCCTTAAGAGGTTAATCCTGCAATGACTGAGTTTATTTTATTTTTTTTGGTCACTTGGGGGCAGTGGAAACAAGTTGTGGACACATATGACAACATTGACATATCAACTATTAAGTTGATGACTTGTTGGCAGTGGTGAGCAGTTGCGTAAACATCCAGCAGTTACGGAGCAACAGTATCATTCATTCGTAGTTATATTGATGGCCACCTGGTGAATGTAAATCCAATATTTACTCTCTTTTAGCTCTGTATTTGGTTTCCACCAACTCCTGAGGGAAATATCTGGCTTTTTAGCTGCTAAATGCTCTGTGATGTTCAGCTAGTTGCTAGCTTTGTCTGTGTACTGTTTTGTGCAGAGCAGTTAATGTAATTTCTATAGATTTTTCTCTGAAAACAGCTGCCTGCTGCGGCTGAAAAGAACGCTATGAAAGCTGTGACAGTGAACCAAAACCATAAAGACTGATTGTTTGTTGCAGTATTTGCTAGCAGAAGTGTGACCGATATCCTCACACTCTGCACTATCCTGTTAGTAAGTGTATGTGTGCACCCTCTGGCTTCACTGATGGGTGGTGTAAGGGGGGGAACAATGGGGAGGTGTGGAGAGGGGAGGGGTGGTGGAGCAGTAGCGGTTCCACCACCTGCCACCCGCTGGGTAGTAGGTGGGGTTTAGGGACCCATGGGGGGGGGGGGGTTTCTAGGGAACATACCCCAGTTTTAGCTGCCTCTTCTCACGTGAGCATATGCGCAGAGAGACAGACACCCACAAAAACCAGACCTGTCCCTAATCTAGATCCCCAAATCTGCCCCAGAAGGAGATTTGCGATAATCTGAACCCCTCCAGACTAAACACCAGCGTGACTCACTGTCTTTAGAACAAAAACACAAAGGATGTTTACAGTGTGTGTGTGTTGCTTGGACTCTGGGCAAGGAGCTGCATGAAATTCCTTTCTTGTATCTGAATCAAAACACTGGATCTTGTGGCCTTTTGGTGGTTTAAAAACGTTTGAAATGTGATTCAGATTATCTAAATAGATGCAAATACCTCGGTGCATTTTTCCACCTTCTTGTTGCAGATAAGACTATTAACTGCAGAGAGAGAGCGACGTGTACAAATGGTGTAACACATAATCGTATTTTATATATGTTTTGAAATGTAATATCCTTGTGATTTTACTAAACACTTATTGCAGTGTTCAATTGCAACATGGTGTACAAAGAGCACCTTGTTTTCTCACGTAATCCTGGCTGCGGCTGAGTGTGGTATACCATACTGTAGATCTATTGGCGGCTTGATGTAATAAGCGAAGCAGAGTGCAGTGTTTTCCTGAGGGAGAGAATACAAGGGCTGAGGTCAACAACATGGAGGCCTTGATTCATGAAGTGATCAACCATTATAAGGTGCTTCACTGCATCCCGTTCACCCTCCTGTTAAAGATCAAATCCAGCCGGGCCACCTTTGAACCGGTATGGGTTCTAGGAGAGATACCTGCACAGAAAGAGCTCCACACAGACAGATTATATCACACCTGCTGGGGTTACTATAAAAACACTGAAAGAAACAAATGTCTTCTTTCATGGTCTCTCCCTCCGCTGTCTTCCCAGCCTTTGTGTGATTTTGTCTTGTGATCTTGCAAGAAAGGGGGGAATGAATTCACACATGAATATAGGCCACAGACTCTTATTATTTTTCCCTGCAAGCTTGAAGTATAAATAATGCAAAGAGGCCCCCCTCACATGCACATACAAAACCCCCAGTTAGAATTCAATCTCTTTTAGGGTATCCCCCTTTTTTCTCACTCACAAAACCCTGCTCACTTTTTAATTTGGTCCTCTCTCCATACCGCCAACCCTCCTCAAGCACTCTCTCTTTCTTTTTCTCCTCCATCCCCTCCCCCTCTATCCCATTTATTTCTCTCTCTCTCTTCCTCAATCCCCTAGTCTCCCTTTCATTCTCTCCCCCCTCTTGTCCTTGTTTTAAGGATGCCTGCCTCGGTCTCTCTGTGCAGTCTGCAGCGGGGCAGATAAGACAGGCAGAGGACAGAATGATAATCATGTTTAGTCACAGCGGAGATGCCCTGGCAGTGTTCAGTTTTGAATGTTTGGCTGCGGGAAATGCCAAGGAAGATGTGATCGTTACGGTGTGTCCCCATGTGACTCTATACCATTACAAACAGTGTGTGTGACTTTATGTGTGTGTGTGTATGTTTGGAAGATCAGTAGATGAATGTATTAACTCTAGTGACTGCTATTGGACCCGCAGAGCTTTAGTCATTTTGGTGACTATAACCATTGGTGTAGTTTCCTATTTGCTATACCATACTTTGTCCTCTCCTTCCCTCTTTTCCTGTCCTCTCACCTCTTCTGTCCTCTCCTCTCCCTTTTTCCTTTTATTTCCTCAATCCTTCCTGAGCCCTCCTCTTACTTGCTCTTCTTCCTTACCTTGTCCGGTCCCTTTTTATCCTTTCCTCCCCTCTTTTCTCCTCTCCACACCTCTTTTCCTTTCTCCTCTCCTTTCCTCACCTCTTCTGTCTACTCCTCCCCTCCTCTCTCCTCCCCTAGTTTTTCTGTCATCTCTTTCTTTCTCCACTCCTCTTTTCACCTTACTTCCCTTACTTCCTACCTTGTCCTGTCCCCTTATCTCCTCACCTTGCCTCTCCTCTTTTGGCTGTCCTTTCCTTTCCTCTCTTCCCCTCTCTCCCTTTGTCCTCTTTCCTCCTTTCCTCTCACCTCTTTTTTCCTCTCCTCTCCTCTCCCCTTTTCTCCATTCCTCAACTCACCTTTCTCTTCTCTTCTCTTCTCTTCTACTCCTTTTTCCTCTCCTATCCTAATTTCTCCGCTCCTTTCCTCCCCTCCTCTCTCCCCTTTTATCCTGTGATCTCTTCCTTTCTTCTCTCCTCTTTTCACCTCTCCTCTCTTACCCTACCTTGTCCTGTCCCCTTTTCTCCTCACCTCGCCTCTCCTCCTTTCTCCTCTCCTCTTTTGTCTCTCCTCTCCTTTCGTCTTCTACCCTACCTTGTCCTCTTATCTCCTTTCCTTTCCTCTATTCTCCTCTCTCCTACCTCCTCTTCACCTCTTTTATCGTTCCCTCTCTTTTCATTTCCTATCCTCTTTTCTCCTCTCCTCATCTCTTCTCATTTCTCCTCTCCTCTTTTGGCTCTCCTTTCCTCTATTCCCCTCTCTCCCTCTGTCCTCTCACCTCCTTTCCTCTCACCTCTTTTGTCCTCTCCTGTCCTCTCCTCTCCCCTTTTCTCCTTTTTTCTCTCCTCCTTTCTCCTCTCCTCTTTTGGCTCCCCTCTCCTTTCTTCTCCTACCCTACCTTGTCCTATTACCACCTTTCCTTTCCTCTCTTCCTCCTCTGTCCTCCTCACCTCTTTTATCCTTTCCTCTCTTCTCATCTCCTCTCCTCTCTTCCTCTCTCTCCTCTCTCTCCTCTCCCACCAGACGAGAGGAGGAGGAGGAGGATCTCTCCGACAGGCCCGGCCCCCTGCGCTCTGACTCGTCCACACTGTGTGACAGCGGAAGGCTGGGCTGTCCCGAGCATTATCTAAACACTCACACACACACCGCCTCTGACACACACATATGCACACACACACACACACACACTCAGTAACTGCCTGTGCCAGAGCCTGCCTGCGCTCACAGCTCAAGCCCTCTTAAAGCTGTTTTTCTGCTGGAGATCAGCGAGAGCTATAACGACACACAGCTGCCTCTGCTGAAGACACAAGGACAAGAGGAGAACAGAGGGAGGGGAGAAAAGGACAGGAAGGAGGAGAGGAGAGGAGGAAACAAAACCCATCAGCGCAGCCTCTTAACTTCTGTGTCTCTCTCCGGCGGTCCGGTGCAGTCATTCTTCAGCAGGGAGTGTTGTCTGCCGTAGTTCAGGACTTTTATTTTGTGAGAGAGTGGGGGGGGTTGGAAAAAGAAGCGAGGTTGGAGTTCACATGACATAATCGGAGTGAATGGGTTGCCATGGTGACTCACCCAGGGAGCCTGACCCGTGCTGAGTGAATGGAGGGAGCGCCTTGGACGCCAAGTGAACGATAAACTAACGGAGGGGAGTCAACAGAGAGAGAGAGGAAAGAGAGAGAGAAAGAGAGGAGAGCGAAGGAGTGGTGGATAACAGAGGGAGCACAGAGGAGCGGAGCAGAGGTTGAGAATGGAGGACGGGTTTTCCAGCTACAGCAGCTTGTATGACACCTCATCACTGCTACAGTTCTGCAACGGTAAAACTAACTAATCCTCTCCTCACACTTCCTCCCCCTCCATCCCCCTCTATTCCCTCAGCTGCATGTTGTTTCTCTGGACTTGACATGTCACCAGCTGACTGGCTGAACTTGAAGTAAAGGTGTGTGTGTGTGTGTGTGTGTGTGTGTGTTTGTGTTGCAGACATGCTCCAGCTTTGGTGAAAAGGGAGTTCAACCTTTTTATGTTTTTGTGTAGCCTAACATTGTGCCAAACTAAATTTGATTTAGTGAACATTTAAATTAAAATATCCACCAACTCCAGAGGGCATTTACAGAAAAAAACTGTAGAAATTAACAGGAAGTTTCTGGAATCAAGGCCAGAATAATGTCAACAGTCTGTGTGTGAGCCAGCTGCCATCAAGAGAGCTAATAAACAAAGACAGAGGGAGGACGAGGAGCAGTCCTTTTGCTCACAGCAGCCGCCCTGATTACTCTGGTTCTGCTTGATATGATGAGGGGTATGTTATGAATATATTTCTCCCCTGTTGGCTGGATTGCGATCAGTTTGCTGAATGAGACAGAGCAGAGATGACAGAACAGGCCACTATTGCTCATGTTGCTCTGCTGCACTAATGTAATTTATTTGCTGGCAGAGGAAGAAACCATACTTCAGGCTGCTAATGTTATGGGTGGGAGCGGGTGACTCAGGGAAGGAGGAAAGCAGCATGACACATCAGTATGACATCAGTTTAGGATTTATTTCCAGTTTCTATTAAACCCTTATGTAAGATCCCTCTCCTAGTATTTAGAAAAACTACTAAACTATGCTAAAAAATGGTGCATTTGTGTATTCAGAGGGATTTTTCTTTCCAATTTTGTTTTTAAATGTGTTGCTCAGTTTGTTGCCTGCATACTGACAAACTCCAGTTAGTGAGCCTCCTACACAAAGGGGATTATCTCCAACACAATAACCGTTGTCTCTAATAGAGACTACTACTGTAGCAACAGTACTGTAAACAAAGCTGTTTGAGCTCCACTGAACCAGCTAAATAAAGATAGAATTAAATATTTATCACATGGATAAAAGAAGAGTCACCCCTCTCATCCCCCTCAGCATGGCACCCTCATTGTTTTTAATGTACGACTGACATTTTTCAGTGTGTACTTACTTAGCAGTTGCAGTCACTGTGTGGTGGTTAGTGAGCGTAAGCTATCATTGTTGAAGCATAGAGGAGTAACGTAATTGCCATTGGTGGATAATGAAAGAATCAATAATGTTAACTGTGCTGTGTAAGCACTAGCAGTCGATGGGATGAGGGAAGCCTATTGTCTGACAGAGGAAATCACAGATGTGGAATTACTCAGAGGTATCTCCCGCCATGGATGCGGGGTACCTCACTACTTTCATGAATCACTGATGAAGCGAATCCAGTTAAAAGCTTTTATCCCTCATGGATTTCCCTCATTAAATTTATAGCGATCATAAATGAGGAGATGCAGACAAAGAGAAACAGATGAGTTAGAGAAGCTTATAGTTGAGGTATAGGTCATGCAAAACTGAAAGATGTCTGTAAGGTTTTATATATTCAGTGTAGAAAAGAGAGATATGACTATTTTCCTGCATATTTTCCTTCCCTCGGTACATCAAGTCCATGAATTAAATGCTTCATTTTTGATGGTATGCAGCGTAAGATCAATTGATTTCTGATAACCCAAAGTAATGGTACATGTCCACAGCCTCCGTCCTTTCCACGCTTCCCCTTCATTGTCTATGTAAGCAGCCGTGCAATGCATTCTGGTAGAGTGGTGGCGCGATTCGACAGGTCGCCCGCTCCTCATTGGCATAAAGTTGAGGTCTACTCTACTTTATGCAAATCAGGGGAGTCTTGCGCGACAAGCCGCCTCAGGAAACTCCTGAGAAACTAAGCGTTGTCGATCCAAAATAAAGGCAGATTCAGCAACTGCATGGATTATTTCTCGCATAAAATGTTTTCAGGAACACATTTCGGTGAACTATTTTCATAATATGAGAGAAGAAAGTTTACAATCATGGTGCCTGGTGCCTTGTATCTAGTGGCAGCCCATCAAGCGTGGACATGTACCGTAACTCACGTGTTGTATACCTGCGTGATAAGCAAAGTGCTGACGGTGCCAAGGATAACAACTGAGGTTGGATTGACCTGAAGAACAGGTGTAACAGGCAGAATTGGAAGTCGTAGAGGAAATCACTGACCGTCTAAAATCTGTGGTGGCAGTTAAAGCATTACAGTATGTATGTGTCACCCTTGAGGCTCAGTGTTGGTGACAGGTGAGAAGTTTAGTGTCAAAGCAGTCAAGCACTTCGTCTTTGAATTTAGACTTGAATCCAAACTACACTTTGTCCACTCAGTCTTTAGTGAACTTGTGTTTACGCAATCCAAAGTCTCTTTTTTTGGCTGGGCCGCAGAGGGCCAGCCCTACAAACGCAAAAGTCTGTTGCTTAGTGACTGACTTACTGACTGATGATGCCGAGTGTTTGAGTTTCCTCATTGGCTGTTGCTCTTTCAAAATTAAAAGGCGGGAGCAGTCCTTTATCTTTAGGGCAACATGTCCGGCTCATGAAACTAGGCGATCTAGTTCTAAAATGAAACAAGATTCAGCAGTGGCATAGCCTATTTCTCGCTTAAAATGTTTTCAGAAGTAGATTTTGGTGGATTGTTTAGACGGAATAACAGAAAGTTTACGAGCAGGCCGCCATGTTGTTTCCTGTTTGAAACAGCAAGCAGAAAACCAATCACATGCATTCAATGTCACCACTTGAACGGCCAGTTGAGTGAAGCAGCACGTCCCCTAGTGTCCTCGCCTGACCTGGTGGACATGTACCGCTGGATTTAACATTAGAGACACGGTCCAGCCATATAATCGGTTTTGACGGAGTCTCGTTTCTCCTTGTACATCTTGCCATGTCATGACCAGCAACCAGAGGGAGAGCCTGCGAGTTGTCTGACACTGTGAGGTTGTTTGTAATCCTTTACAATGTCATGTTTCCTCTCTGAGAGAAAGTCGATGAAATAAGACGTGCTGCTTTGAGGCTGTTGCCAGGGATTTTCCAACCTCCAACCCCCTGCTTTCTCTCTCTCTCTCTCTCTCTCTCTCTCTCTCTCTCCCTCTCTCTCTCTCTCTCTCCCTTCACACACAAACCGAACACACACTTCACGGCAAGGGAGCAGCGTTTTGTTCCAACAGACTGCTTAATTGGGTGAGCCTTAGTTAAGATGTGTGTGTAAGTGTACAAGCTACAGCGACGGGGTGTACTCACACATCTGCAGGACCAGTGTGTGTGTGTGTGTGTGTGTGTTGGGCCTGTCGGCCAAAGTGATATTATATTGCTCTGCCTCTGCCATCCAGCTGAACCCAGATCCGCTCAATAGCAAAAGTCCATGATGTCATTCATTCGCTTCTCTCTCTCGGCCCGTGTGTTGTGGAGCATCCAACCAGACTAATGTTCAGAGACTAGGTCAGCTAAACTGCAGGCAGGCTGCATGCTTTGTCCTCAGGAGGACGGGGCTAGCTCAGGCTAACTGAAAATTAGCCCCATTACACACTCAGACGCCCAGACTTACACGCTGATTACAGCTGATGAAGGAAGAGAAGCTTTTTTTTCTGTGTTAAATCACATTTGGAAGCTGCTGGTCCTGGAGAAGAGGACAGTTTTCATTGAATTAGTCTGTGTTGTTCACCTGGTAATGAGATTGCTGTTGTTTTTATTGAATTCAAACATGTTATCTGATATGAGATCGGCAGGAAAGAAAGTAACCATGTGATGTTATCATCATTTTAAAGCACCATCCTGGTTGTTTTACGTACTTTGCCGGATGTTACATCAGAATCAGCTTTATTTGCCAAGTACTGTACATACATACAAGAAGTTTAACACCGGTTTTATGCATCGTACTTACACAGAAATAGAAAAAAATAACAGCTAGGGACAAGGAGAACAAAACTGGACAATTAAAGGCAACGAATAGACAGAACTGTCATGTACACAAGTGGTGATAAAATAGGTATATATGTAAATATTATAAAGAGCACCAATGACCAACAACAAAATGAGAAATAATATAAAACATCTATATAAAAGTCAAGTGTTCTGTAAGTTGTGACAGTACAAATAGTGCAAAGAAATATTTACTGAATGGATATACATGGGCTGGATGATTATATACAGTATGTGCATGCATAGCTATCTATACAGTGAGTACATTACCAGCAACCACTATCCAAAGCTTACCATAATTTTGGAGTTTGATTTCATGTGTTCCTACAGTAATTGATTTCCATTCATTTCTCTACAGTTTGAAAATCAACTTACTAAGGAATTGCTATCTCTTTTATGTAATAAGCAACCAAATTCATGTGGTATTTTTCTACATTGTCCTGTCTGCTTATTGTTCATCTTCTGGCTTTGAATATACAACATGAGAGGAATGTTTTTTGACACCCGAATGGCAGATTATGGAGCATCCTTGAATGCATCACCAAGGTACAATTACGTAAAATCTTCACTTTGATGGGTTACGATAGATGTTGTGGATGTTGTAGACTGTCGATTAATCTATCAATTATTTATTTGCTTATTTGCTCAATCGATATGTTTTTTAGTTTATAAAATGACAGAAAGTAGTGAAAGATGCTTATCCTGTGCCTCGTCCAATACTTTCATTTATGACCAAATAACTGCAAAACTAATGACATTCCCTTCAGCCTCAGCTGTGCTTTGTGTTTAGTGCTAATTAACAAATGTTGGCATGCTAACACGCTACACTAAGATGATGAACATGGTTAGACATGAGCATGTTAACGTTGTCACTGTGAGTGTGTTAGCTGCCCTTAGCATTAGCACCGTGCCTAAGTACAGCCTTACAAAGCTGCTAGCTGTAGAGTCTTACTTTTGTTTCTTGATAAATGACCAAACAAGATAATCAAAATTGTTGCTGATTAATTTTCTGTTGATTGACTAATTGATTCATCTTCTAGGCGTTTCAGCTCAGTTTAAATCTCCATAAGTTGATTTTCATATTACACAGAGGGCTGCATGGAAAGTAGAAAATCTAAACTCTAAAAACTTTTGAAAGGCTCTGCTTTGGACTATGATTGGCTAATATGTTAAGTATGTGAAATGTGTTGCAAAAATGCACTATCATCAGTGTAAAATCATGAGTTAATGCGATTCCTTGTTCATTAGCTCCTGGTGCACCAAAAGCTCTTGATGTCTTAATAAGAAAATCTGTTAATAAGTAAATCCGGCTCACTTACAGCGCCGTAATACAGATGATCACACACTCGTGTTCATCTCAAAGCAGCCAGCCTCTCCATCCAAACAAATCCATTCGCCTGCACTCATTCGTGAGATTTGTTCATTTATCTTTTGAGCTAATGATGTCGGCTCAGATTTGGATCAAACATGCTTTTATCTGTGTGCTCCACACTCACACGCTGTACTGTACACCCACAGGCACACTGGCACAGCCCTCACCTTACCGGCACCTTACCGTGATGGGAACCAAAACGTGCCAGCAAGACAAGTGAGGGGGGGGCATGGTGAGGAAGGGAAGAGAGATACGGAGAAATTAGGAGCAAAGTGAGTGCATGAGAAAGAAAGGAAGTTTGAATTAGTGGGAGTGCAGATGGATGGGACAGGCGTGCAGGGCGGAGAGGGGAAATTAATAAAGACGGAGGCTCGTTTGAGGTGTGTTGGAGGTATTTTGATGCACAGTAGAGGGGACACGGCTCCAGCCAGCCTCCTCCCCTTCTTGGCTGAGCATCTGTAGGTATCTCCATCCAAGCCCTGATTGATGATGGCACGTGTAGAGGGATTAGGATTAAAGCCCCGCTCACGTTACCAACCACAGTAGCCACGGAGCGATGCCAGGGAGGAGGAGGTGGAGGTGTGTGTGGGTGAAGTGGTAGACTTTTTTTTTCCTCAATTTAGAGATAGTTCAGCTCAAATGATATTGATAGTAGGGGTGGGAAAAAAAATCGATTCACCTATGTATCGCAATTTGTTTTGTTTTTTACGATTTTGAAATCGATTTTTTAATGCCAGAATCGAAATATTTGCTTCATTTGAGTCTATGCAGAGGTAGAAGGAAGTTACCGCTTTTATTGTTGTAGTTTGAGTAACGTGACGTCATATCTGTTCCGTATCCGTTACCAAAACAAACCGCAACAAATTGAAACAACGAAGAAGAAAACAGCGGAGGGTCCACATGGATATGACCTGAACCCTCACATGTTAAATACAACGTGGTAAACACTACACACATAGTAAAGTATGGAAACCCTTTGGGTTTCACACATTGCCAGGAAAAGCAGAGTTAGACATCACGTCTAAAGCTGCATGCTAACCCTGTTATGGACAGGAAACGTTATCGTATTGTGGTCAGGCCAGCCGTCACTCTCATCTCCGTGGTCAAATTTGCCAACGCTACAACTGTAGAGCACCCATATACTTTGACATTTATGTTAAATGCATTCAAACAGAGCTGACCATGGATTTATAAAGAGAACGGAGCTGACGGGAAAGCTAGCGACGGACTTGGCGAAGTTAGCGGAAGTATACACGTGACTACGTCTGGTTTTCAAAATAAGGTGTTAACAAAAGGAACTATATACAAAATACACATATGGAAATAAGATTAATTGGATTATATTCACCAGAAGTATAAACATTACATGTCCCTTATAAATTAAAAAGAAAATACCACTAATTTGTGAGGGAAATATGTAAATAATGCCTGACAGCGACTGATATATTTGACTTCAGGACATCTCTGACTACATACATGCTGAATAACAAACATTTGTACTGTATTAATTTAGATATTTTCCAAAGTCAAAGTCCCTAGAAGTGCATGATTTAACTTTTTCCCATGGTGCAGTGTTAAAAAAGTTAACAAAATAACGCAATAAATCGTAATATCGAATCGCAATACTTAAAAATCACAATACATATCGAATCGGCACCCAAGTATCGTGATAATATCGAATCGGGAGATATGTGTATCGTCCCAGCCCTAATTGATAGGGACTTTACTCTTTTTGATTTATTATAAATTGTGGTAAAAAATGGCTGAGAAATCAAGTGAAAAATCTAAATAATTTGTGTTATGCCTTCCTGTTGAGGTTAAATCCACATGTACTGACTCTCAGCTTGAAAATATACCAGAAAATATCTACTCCTCTTCCTCATTATCTCCTCCACTCCTGTTCTTCTACATTATCTACAAATTCTACTACGTAAAACCTGCTGTCAAGCTGACCTGCACGCTATTTCCGCCACTCACATAAAACTGCACAAAATGTCAATAGAGAAAGCGGGAGAGAGGGGAGTGTTGGGAAACGCTGCGTCTCTCTACCATCATTCATCTGTAACTGTGACCCGTACCAGAGCAGCAGTTTAATAAATATCGACCTGAATGGGATAGCTCATCCACTACTGGTGATTCATTTAAAGGTTGACATTGATTTCCAATTGCTGTGTCAGTGTGAGCATACACCACTCTCCGTTTCTTTTTTATCTCACTCCGGCCCTCCGTCAATGTCGCTGGATATCTTTTTTTATTGTTTTTACCCCTCTGACTCTCTCTGTCCTTCACCTTGCTTTACTTTCTCAAGCTCTTTCTGTTTTCTCTTCGCCCTCATCCCTAAGTCAAACCCTCTCACGCTCTTTGTTTGATCTTGTGCGAGTCAGTGCCCCGAGTGGAGCTCAGAGTGCTCTTCTGTTTTTTAAATCTCCAGTCAGACAGTCAGATATTGAGCAGGAGGTTTTTGGGCCTCTGTAGTCACGAGTCACACCAACCCCCCTCCTACTCCTCCTTATCTCCCTCGCTGTTTCTCTCCCCTTTCTCCTTATCACGCAGCGCTCGCCTTGCACTTTCTCTTTCACTTTCATGATGCAGAATAGAGAGCCATTAACTGATACGCAGAGAGACAGTATGTGCTCATTAAACATTACAGCTATTTTGACTATGTGCAGCAGATACCCGTGTGTCTCCTGCTCTGTGGTGTGTTGTCTAAAACAGCAGATTGTGCTGCAGGAGAATCAAGCTGTGTGTGTGTGTGTGTGGTCTGTGGGAGTCAGCAGATCTGTGGCTGTCCTTGTTGCCAGTTGAGAAATGATACCACTTGCGTTACAAAAGCAGTCGGTTGTTCACGTAGGGTGACCAGGTGTCCCACTTTACGAGGGACTGCACAGCATCCTATCCCACGTCCGACATATTGAGACGATGTCCCACGTTTTCATTGGCAAAGTCAAAGAACTGCAGGAGAGACGCTTTTTTAAAATCTGGCTTTTATCCAATGGCTGTGAAGAAAGCAGGGAAGGCTGTCATCACGGGGCAGTGTTTGCTGTCATACTGAGCACACATGGGTCAAGTGCAGGTTAACATTTTAGCAGTAATGTGTACAGCTCTGTCCAGTATCTGCATATATGCAGAGCGACGCCAGTGAACAGACTGACATCGCTAAGGCCAATTCTGCCCCACACATCTAAAGGGCAGTAACTAAGGCCAAGACTGAGTGAAAATATTCTGATGATATTAGGGCTGATTAAAATATTTAATCACGATTAATTGCATGATGGTCCATGATTAATTGCGATTAATCACACATATTTTATCTGTTCAAAATATACCTTAAAGGGAGATTTGTCAAGTATTTAATACTCTTATCAACATGGGAGTGGGCAAATATACTTGCTTTATGCAAATGTAGGTATATATTTATTGTTGGAAATCAATTAACAACACAAAACAATGACAAATATTGTCCAGAAACCCTCACAGGTACTGCATTTAGAATAGAAAATATGCTCAAATCATAACATGGCAAACTGCAGCCCAACAGGCAACAACAGCTGTCAGTGTGTCAGTGTGCTAACTTGACTATGACTTGACCCAAAACTGCATGTGATTATCATAAAGTGGGCATGTCTGTAAAGGGGAGACTCGTGGGTACCCATAGAACCCATGTTCATTCACATATCTTGAGGTCAGAGGTCAAGGGACCCCTTTGAAAATGGCCATGACAGTTTTTCCTCACCAAAATATAGCGCAAGTTTGGAGCGTTCTTTAGCCTTCATGACAAGCTAGTATGACATGATTGGTACCAATGGATTCCTTAAGTTTTCCAGTGTCATATGATGCCAGTATAGCCTTATGACTGAGCCCAGTACAACCGCTGGAAGATCGATTCCTTTGAAGAAATTAGTGGCGTTAAAACAAATTTGCGTCAACGCGTTATTATTGTGTTAACTTTGACAGCCTTAGATGATAAATAACAACACTTGACTGTGTGAGAAATGGTCCAAAACCCCAAAATACTCAGTTCCCTGACATAGAAAATACAGAAAAGCAGCAAATCTTCACATTTGAGAAGCTGAAACAAGTTTGTGCATTTTTGCTTGAAAAATTACTTAAAAGATTAATTGAATATCAAAATCAAGTTAAGTAAAAAAACAAAAAAAAAAAATAGCTATTGCTGTGTCCCCTTTTTAGCACTGAATGCAACTTCAACCGTTGTTGTAAAGTAGGGGCGGGACAAATTATCAATTTTGCAATATCAGATATGTTTATTAGTATTCTGGCACCAGTATCAGGATACTTTCTGTTGCCTTACTGAAGCAGAGGCTCTTTCTTCCTTTTCTGCAAACATTTGAACTTTGAAAATGTTTTGCTCTCTATCAATCGCACTTTTGTACATTAGTTTGATGTCAGCTCCCTATAAACCTCTCTATAAAATTATTTTTTTCCTCTTCAGTTAGGCGTACACAAGTCTTGTTTGGTGTGGTTATCTTGTGATACGTTGTGTTTTATTCAGAAACAAGGTCAGAGTCGGCATGCTCATGGAAACAGCCTCTTGGTGAGCCGACGGGCAGAAGATACCATTTGTTTGAACTGAATATTTCCCCTCTCCTCTCTCTCTTGTCTTTTCCTCCACTGACACACATTCACGCAGCCTCATCCTCATGACCCACTAAAACAATCAGGCATGTAAAGCAGTAGTGTGTGAGTGTCTATGCTTAATATATATACTGACTCTGCATGTGTGTGTGTAATGCTTCTGGCAGTCTAACATGAAAGAGTAGTACTCTCTGGTTGCGTATGTGTGTGTGTCCATCTTCGAGTTTACAATGTGATTGTGTGCACTGCATACCATCACGAGGTCAGGAGAGGAGACACGCAGGCTGCATGAGTCCTTGAACAGGATGTCATTGATGGATAAAAATACCACGAAAGAGCCAGAAACAGAATGGTTTGTGAGGAGGCTTCCACTCCACATGGTACCACTAAATGTGCTCACAAGAGCGTTGACTTCTACCCGTGGGGGAGGGCGACTAGTCATAAATCACACAAGTCAGCAGAATCCCATGGAGATGCCATTATTTTTTCTTTCTCCGCTTGCTGCTCAAAGTATCACCAAAGCTATTCTGTTCAATCAGAGAGACACGAAAAAATAAAAGAGGGATTCAATTATGATTTTTTTTTTTTTTTTTTACATATGAATATGCTGTAAAGTGCACTCAGGTATTCAAATAGGATTCAAATTAGTATGCAAATGATTTCCAGCACAGATCATCAGTGTGTGTCTATGGAGGACGGACAAAAATAAATGAATAAATAAGTAAATGACGTGATAAATACAGAAAAGTAGCAAAATAATGTTAAAAATAAATCTAGCTATTAATTAATTGATCAAATTCAACATAAATTAATATTTCTGTTTTAATTTGCTTTATTTATTTACCTTTTGTATTTATTCCCTTATACATTTACTTTTCTCTTTAATTTCCACTTTTATTTATTTATGTATTTATTTTTATGAATTTTAAATTGTGTTTTACATTTATTTTTTTATTTATTTTATACTATCATTCATATTAATTTTTAAATGTATGTATTTATTTATGTGTTAAAGCATTTATTTATTTATTTATGCATGATTTTCCCTTAGCATGAATAAATGTATAAAGAAAAGAATACAGAGATAAATAAGTTTGGTGAAATAAATAAGGGGTTAAATGCCAAATAAAAACAGAAATATCAATTCATGTTACATTTTATCAATGAATTAATAACTACATTTATTTTTTTATATTATTTTTGCTACTTTTAATGGCATATTTATTTATTTTTTATTTTGGCAGGTTCCGTCCTCCATAGTGTCTGCGTGAGCGCAGGTAGTCCGCATTCATGTGTGCATATGCATATCTGTGCATATGAAGGTCTGTGCATAAATCTCCCTTTTAATTCCGCAGTATGTCACCAAACCGTTTAAGATTAATTAATGATCAGTTCCGTGACAAGGTGAGTGTTGGCTCGATTATATTTATGTTAATTATCTCGATCAGCGTATTGTCTCCAGTGGGCCTGAAGTCACGGCCCACTGATTTGCTCATCTCTAAACCCTGGCCATGGATTTCATCTGGCCAGTTGTGATGTGAACAGATATAATTAACCTCTCGGTGCCCGTGGTGCAGCTCCCAGAGGCTGCCCAGCACCCTAATTGGTCTCTTACACCTGCTGTTAATGGAGGAACCGAGGGGGAAGCCCCGGCTCTGCATATGTGTGCGTGTGTTTGTGTATCCCCCGTTGCATGTGTTCAGCCGGACTGTAACAGATGGAGAGGGAAACAAGGAGAGTCCCATTAGAAATTCCATTAAAAATAGATTCATCAAGAACACAGCTGCAGAGATGAGAGGAAAGAGGATCAACATGATTATTTGGTTTGTTTTGCCCTCTATTGTTGTCAATTTGTCAGTTTCAATGAGGGGCTAAAGGATAAGTCCATGCTTTAACAAAAATTGACTTGTAATGTGCCTTGTTCTGATTGGCCAGCTTTGCTGTTACAGGACATATTTTTTGTTTCAAACTAGACTTCATGCTTTAACTTCCAAAAGTTCTAGTGCAGCTACAATTCAGTATGATTTCATCATACACATCACTGGAATCTCAGAATCAAAGAGCAAGGACTTTTGTTTTTACAGTGAAGGTCAACAGTTTCGCAGCCAGAAATACATTATATGAGAGAACAAGCTACCAATGTCATTCTCAATTACTCAAAAATAAAAGCCTTACAGATACACAGATACATATTTAACTTGAAATAAATTCAATTAAATGCGCTAATATGTTTGTTTATTTCTTAAACTTTCTTCAAAATTAAAATGAGTAGATATTTAAGGTGCACAGGGTTAAAAAAACAACTAAACAACTAAAAAGGTTTCAATTTGCAGGCATTTTAATGGGACATGTGCACCTGCCGTTGAGTTGGGGAGAGAGGCCTTGATCAGACTGATCATAGCATGTTTTGCATGGGGAAAATGCGAGGCACACCACACTGCTTTTTCGTTGCCCAAACAGAGCGTTTTTTACAGTTTGCTGTGTCTTTATATTTTATATGTTGCTAGGCAACCACCAAATGAATGCTAACGTCACCTTATTACAAACCATGAACTGTAGACCCAAGTTGTTAATAGTATAGTTTAAATAAATGAAAACAACTTACCCAAAATCTTAAATACCACAAAATTTCAGATCATGGTAACTACAGTTGGTAAGTTCATAAACAGTAGCTCTGGGTATCCAGCCGCATCCTCCAGGCCCACTGTTTTCTGTTCAGATCATAGTTACTATGGTTGGTAAAGTCATAAAGCTCCGGGTATCCATCAAGAGTCACCACAGTGAGAAAAAACATTGGGCTTTTTTTCCACTTTGAGTACAATTTTGAAACCGCAAGGCTCACAGAGCGGATAAACGTGAGGTGCTCAGCAACGCAGAAGCAGTGCACAAAACACTTCAATCTAATTGAAAACAATTACAAAAAGCTACAGTAAAACACACTCTGTCTGATTAGGGCCAGAGAGCACAGCCAGCAGGTCTGACTCCACTGACAGGCGGCTTCTTGTCTTGTTTTCATGTCTACCAGGGATGACAGAGTCTGATCTCACATGATGATGGGAACACGCAAATACCACAGTGACTGCAGACAATGATGATATCTGTCTTTCTCCAGCAGCCAAAACCTGTCCATTAAGCCATTAGCCAAGCACAATAAATGAACAATGATTTGATAAATCTTGTAACACCCATGGCCGTCTTCAAGTCAACCACTTTGGGAACTACTGTTCTACAGACCTTGGTCTATGTTTAGATTTAAATCTGGGCAGCCACCACTGACAGTTCAGCCCAGCAGCTACATAGAAGCTGTTTGGTCCAATCACACTACAAGGACTACTTTCCCCAAATTAATAAAAACTTTACAGTTCATTCTTTCATTCATTCATGAAAGATCTTTGACAAAATTTGACATTTCCTGAACAGCTTGTCTTTTTCAGCTTTACAATCAGAACCAAAAAGTGAATTGGATGTTTTCGTGGAAACCTTTAATTTAGTAAAGCAGAATACTTCCCTTGTACAGTCAGCTTGATTTGACACCTGTCAAAGTGGCTTTGTGAGGTTTATCGCTCACTCGAGATATACACAGCTGGATGTGACAGGCTCAAGTGTGTTTTCTGGGCGATGATGTCAAAGCTCTGTTTATGAAAACATACTGCATGTAGTAGCGGACGAGGCTGGTTGAGTGGAAAGCCAGAATAGTAAATCATCACAAAATAACTCCAGCGAGTGCGTTGGTGGGTAGAATTTTGAGAGTAGAAACACACCAAAACAAACCCGTTTTTAATATTTCTCTTCAGTCTAGTTGTGTAATGATCTGGTCTGCTGCCAGCACAGCCTCTGTGTGTTCTCTCTCGTCCAGATGGCAGATATATGATTGGCCGATGTTCAGGATGCTGACAGTCTCTCTGGCTCACATACTGTCAGTGTCTCTGTATGTGTGTGAGACCATCCTCACACCATGGAAATCTGGTTTCCCATAACAACACTGTTACTGGATGGAACAACACGAGCGCTCGCACACCCACACACACACACACACACGAGTGTCCCGCCTCCTGTTCCTTCCTGGTTGTTTGTTACTGAGGGACAAAGCCCTGTTTTATGTGGAGAAAGGTTGAGACTGAGAAAGAGGCCTGTGTCAGAGCCTGGCCTCTCGCTGCCAAGCATGACTTAGTACTTCTGTGGTCTGTTTCTGCCCTAAAAGTCACAGCAAAAAGAAAGGTGTCTTTCTTCGGCTGTTTGCTGTTGTTACTTTTTTGTCAATTCACTTTGTTCACTTCTAATGTAGACACAGATGTCATATACAATTTAGCTTGTTGTTGTCCTTATTAGCTTTACTCTATAGAGTGCTGCAGGGATGATGTATTTTTGTAGGCCAACCAGGAAGTTAGCATCGCCCTGGGTTCCCTCGACAAAAAGCCAATGTGATTTTTCCATTAGGTTTTGGATTATTGCAGAAAATAAGCTCTGTGGTACGTTTAACACACATTTATGATACTTACACATTTTGTTCAGCAAGATAATCTTCACAAATGAACACCACTTTTATGATTTTTTTAAGTGTGAATGCAATCACCAGAAGTAAAAAGCTAACGTTAGGCTATAAAGGAACTACACCATGGTCACATGAGCGAGAATATACACAACCAGGCTGTAAAGGCAGACGTGTCGGCGTGATGACGTTTAGTAGTCTCATTTAGCTGCTTGTTAGCAACCGCCTTTTTAAAGACAAATAAAGGCTTTGAAAGTCATGAATGGGATTTGTATTGATGTATTTTATGTCGTAGAACAAAACGTTAAAAAAAGGAAAGTTCCTTTTAGTAGCTTTAAGGTCCTAAGATCCAAATCAGCTGTGTTTTGATGAAAATTGTTGCCATGACAACTGCCCCTGTTTTTATGACTAAGCAACGACCTCCTTTGTCATTCAGAGACTGAAGCTGTCTGTTTACAATATTATGGCTATTATGGGATTTGTTGACAAAAGAAAAATGTAGAATATTACCAGAATTATCATCGCTGCAAACTGTAAACTACGACACCCTTTATGATTTGTTTGCAAAGCAAACTTATTTTCAGAACTGCGTTCAGTCTGCTTGTCTGTCAGCCCTTTGTGTAACCGTGCACCTGTCTGAGGGAACTAATGAATAAAAGTGATTTAAAGGCCATTACAGGCTTTGACCTTTTCTGCATGCAGGGAGAGAGATTAAAAGAACAAGCTGTGGTGCTGTTGCATCATTTTCTGTGAATCCCTCATGCACGAGTAGGTAATTTGAATCCAACATGGGAATGGCGGACTCAGTCACTAACTAATACCACTATATGGAAATGTAATTACATGCGGTAAATACACTGAATGGCTATTGCTGAAAACAAGCCGACCATAAATAGCATCAAAAACAGGGTTTGAGTTAATGAAAATCTTAAGGATTACAACTTTAGATTGTTAGCTACAGCTTAGCATATTGATGCTCCAAATATCCCACGCTCTGAAGTCTGCATAAACAGCCTACCGCTAAAGCTAATCTCTCATTCGAGCAACATAGACGAGAGCCAGAGAAACAGGGGATACATATTAGAGCAAGACAATGAAGATATTTCACTGCCAAACCCTCTTTAAAAGTAATCCTTCAGCAGCTCTTTTTCCTCCCACAGTCAATTCATTTCTAGGCTTGTTTCAAGAATCCATCCCACCATCGTTTCCTGAGAGAGAGAGGGAGTCAGACAATAGAGGGAGAGGTGAAGGAGGTTACAGACTCCAGAGATGGAGAGAGAATACAAATCAAGCCTGCCGCTGAGATCAAACCCTCTGAGTTTAGGGATCACTAGCATTGAGCAAGGTCTGCTCCACATATCCAGCATAATCCCTCCGCCACACCGTGAACACTTCCTCTTTGACAGAGAAGAGTGTGTGTGTGTGTGTGTGTGTGTAGGAGTGTGTGTGTGTTTTATCAAAGCATTGTGTTGGGATAGTGGTGTGTGTATAAACAGTATGGGTTTGAGTTAAGAAGGAGTTATTCTGCCTCAATGGGCCATATCTTCCTACTCTCTTTTCTTTTATTCCCTTATCTCTCTCTCTTTGTGGCTTTCAGATTCGTCACACCGTCTCAGAAAGGCTTTAAGGAGTCAACTAAAATTAAATCTATGAACCAAAGTTAAGTCTTATATTTCATTAATTCAAAATTGCAAGCATTATTATAATTTTATTTGGCCTTCGGAAAAAACAACTGCAACACCCTCCCTCTAAAAATATAAAGTTGTTTCAACCATGTATAACTAACAAAGGCAAATGCGCAAATTGAACACAAAATTAGCGATTTCCGAATTGTCGATCAGTGTTTCCCACAGCCCCAAGATGATGTCCTCAAATGTTGATATTCAATTTATCTTTTAGGTTATTTTTCGAACAAAAATGCAGAAAATTCTCTGATTTCAGCTTCTCAAATGTGAAGATTTACTTTTGGACCATTTTTCCACACAGTCAACAGTCCTAAACATATTATCATTAGGGCTGTAACTAACGATTATATTCATTGTCGATTAATCTGTCGATTATTTTCACGATTAATTAGTTGTTTGGTCTATAAAATGTCAGAAAATGGTGAAAAATGTCGATCAGTGTTTCCCAAAGCCCAAGATGACGTCTTCAAAAGAAAAAGATATTCAGTTTACTGTCATGGAGGAGTAAAGAAACCAGAAAATATTCACATTTAAGAAGCTGGAATCAGAAAATTTGGACTTTTTGTTCTTAAAATTGTACTCTCATCGATTAATCAATAATCAAAATAGTTGGAGATTAATCTAATAGTTGACAACTAATCGATTAATCAATGCAGCTCTATTACAGGACAACTTTATATGGAAGAGGTTACATTAAGTGTGCTGGGAAAAATAAATCCCTGAAATAGAGACATGTCCATATGGCAAAGCGTACCTTTATGACCCACTGTGCACATTAGTGCGATCATTTGCAAGGATTTTATTTTTTTATTTTTTTCTATTAATCCAGCAATAATTTGTGTACAGTCCCTTATCGTGCACTCAGCCATACCAGCCAGGTTCTGCTAAGTGGTTTTTACAAGTGTATGTGTGTTAATTGTCAGTGCTTTGTGTGATGGGAGAGCTGCTGCATCCCATTTGACCTGAGTTTGACCCCCGGAAGGATGTAGCTGATGGGAGGAAGGAAGGCTTTAATGTGTTCGTACAAGGACAGTTGGATCTCTCGTGGGTGTCATTTGGCCTCTCTTCATGCTCCTATTTGACCTAGACACACACTCTTCATGACCTACACACACACACATTCACAGCTCCATCTTTCTCCCTTTTTTCTGTTCTTCTGTTTTGAGCTGTCCCTGCCATGTTTATCTCTCTTTCCCTGAACTATTTCCTCCTCTGTCGTCTTCAGTCAGGTCGTGTGTGAGGGCTTCCTCTCCTCTGATCCACCTCTGTATATTTATAGCTCCTAAGCCCCGGTCCAGCAGGAGCCATCAGAGGCAGCTTGTAAACCAAGCGTCTGTCTGCCCTAATCTGGCCAGTTGATTGGCTAATACACCTCTGTCAGGTCATCCGCTGCTCGCTGCAGCTGTCACACGGGATTGATCCGTCATTTATCTCTTTCTCTATTCTTTCTCCAATCTCTAACTCAATTGGTTTTGCAATGTTTCACTCTGCTGACATGTACCTGATGGATGATTTCAGTTTACCTGGGGCAGACTGCAATTATCTAAATGCTGCAATTTCAAGCGTGACATTTTTCATGTCTTGTTCTCTGCATAATATCTGAATTACTGTAGAATTTGCCATTCAGCAACACACATTTAGATTATTTTTACTTTTTAGCCAGTGAGGCTGTTGGTGGATCCACCGCTTTGGTCCAGACTGAAATATCTCAACAACTATTGGATGGATTGCTATGAAAAAGACATCCATGAAGTTGACATTTATGGCTTTGAGTGCTTTCTCACTATTATTTTTATCATGAGTACTTTCACACAGAATGTGAATATTAGGCTGTGAAAAAGCAACATACTTTTTTTTGGTACAGGGTCGATTTTCTGAGCTTTCGCTCCGCAAATTAAGGCATCAACCAATCAAGTTGTGCGGAACCGGTTATATTTATGAAACAACAACACGAAGGCTTTGTAGTCCGGACCAGGAAGGCAAAATGTATTGCTCATTTCAACCTTGACAAAGGTAGCGCAGACCAGATCCACTCCTTCTGTTCTTACCTTTCACAATAAAAACCCTAGACAATAATATAATATTCACAGGCGAGTATTTCGCATTTTCATGTCATTCATTCGTCACACCCCCGGTTTGTGAAGGCCTTAAGAAGCCTATTGCCTCACAGAGCTGCTAGCATGTCTGTAGACTTGTTTTATTATCAGGGTTATTCACTTCCTCACCTTCATTCACTCTCAATCAACTCTGTGTCCATTTTCCTCTCCCCCTGCCTGTCTCTAAATCACTACCTCCTTTTCCTCTTGGCATTAAATTTAATCCTGCATGCCACTTGATTATGATTAGGTCCGGACTTCCATTAGTGAAGCCAGCCGCAGACTGAAGTTAGGTTGTTTAATATGTGTGTCTCATTGGTTTTGGGAGAAATGGCTCTCCTGAAGGCATAATCTGCAGCAGCTGAACTGGCACCATGGCAGCTCACCACCTGGCTGTGTGTGTGCATTCATGTTTTGAAATCAAAACCATTTGGCAAAGTGCTGTTTGCTATCTGCATCCAGCAAGTAGATAGATGTGCCAGCAGTCAGTGTGGTATAGCCTTTCTTTCCTTCTATGAAAAACAGGAATCGTTGTCATAATGTTGTGACAGGCCGTTTCCTGCAGCCTCTTGTGTCTTTGATGTGTTGCTTTTCTGCAAACACTGGTTGTGGTTTTTTAAAACCCCCCATTGTGGCGCAGCTTAGCCGCTGAACTTTCCATCAAGTCAATTTAGCTTTATTGTTTGGCTTCTCCGCACCGCTGAGTGAAAAGAAAATAGACATCAATCACGCTGGTTGTCAGTGGATTATCGTCAAAGAGTGCAGGAGTGCGCGGACACATGGTGAGACAGCTGGTATCGGGACATTTCCTCAGAGGACGCCATTTTCTTTTATTCCTTGAGTGTGTATTCATATTCATATCCTCACGTGTGGTGTTTATATAGTATATGCAAGGAGTGAGTCATCTAGAAAGCCAGACAGCTCAGATCAACACGGGGCTGCTGCAGGAGATATTTTATACATGAGGTTGCCGTGCGTTGCTAAAAATGTGCGAGAGCTCCCTCTGCATTGATCAGAAACATTCACCCTGGACTTTTTTAGTCTTTTTACTCCTTCGGTGTATTGATCGTTGTGGTTGAGAGTGCAGAAGGGGGTAAATGGGTCAGAGCATGTGTTTACGCTCCAGTGTTCATTATTGATGGCAGTGAGGTCAGTAAATGACTGAATAAGGTGGAGATGAAAGTAGGAGGGCGGTGGTGTGGTTATTTTAGAGCAGGAAAAATGAACTGAGGAGAGCTGAATTTTCTATTTGCCCTTCATTGAGTCCCTGTTTGATGGACAAGCACTAACAGGCAGGTGGTCCTGCCAGAATGACATCGCCTTGCAGAGGAAGGTAATGGGGAGCAGCGTGTCACGATGCATTAGGGTGAGCAGATAGATGGGCTCAGAGATCCGTCTCGGATTTGTGACCCAGCCACATATTGACCAGATAATGAAACGGGGACAGAAAAAGACATTCAGAAAGAAGCTGAAGAAGACTGACAGAAATGAAGTAATTTAGGCAGCCCGACTGACAGGTGTGAATAGTGCACTGGAGCGAGGGTGTGATGATCTGCTTTTGTGGAGAGACACGACGGGTGTGTGTGGTGATGGATGTGTTGTTAAATGAAGATTGACATCTTACTGATTCTGTCTCTCCGGACAGAAAGCATGTGACCTGAGCCCCAGAGAGTGTTGTCACATGAAGAGCAAATTTAGCCGAATCCACACACGCAACATAGGGGTGGTCTTTACGATTTTGAAATTGATTTTTTAATGCCAGAATCTATATATTTGCTTCATTTGAGTCTATGCGGAGGTAGAACGAAGTTACCGCTTTTATTGTTGTACAGTAGTCTGAGTAACATGACGTCATATCCGTTCTGTATCCGTCAACCAAAACAAACCTAAGTGGGCCGCTGTGAGCCAAAACAAAAAAGTAGAAAATGGTGGAGGTTCCACGTGAATACGACCTGCTCTCTCACATATTAAATCCACAGTGGTAAATGCTACACATACAGTAAAGTATGGAAACACTTTTGGTTTCACACATTGCCAGGAAAAGTAGAGCTAGACATCATGGGTAAAGCTGCATGCTAACTCTGTCATGGACAGGAAACGTTATCGTATTGCGGTAACGTGCGGTCAAGCCAGCCGTCACTCTCATCTCCGTGGTCAAATCGTCCGACGCTGCAACTGTAGAGCACCCATATACTGACATTTATGTTAAATACAGTCAGACGGAGCTGACCATGGATGTAGAAGAGCTAGAGACGGACTTGACGAAGTTAGCGGAAGTATACACGTGTGACTACATCCGGTTTTCAAAATAAGGTGTTAACTGTATATACAAAATACAAATATGGATATAAGATTGATTGAATCACCAGAAGTATAAAACATGACATGCCCCTTATAAAATAAACAGAAAATACCACTAATTTCTGAGGGAATTGTATTTATTCTTTGATTTTTTTTTTTGATTAATAATGCCTGACAATGACTGATATTTGACATTTGACTTCAGGACATCTCTGACTACATACATACTGAAAATCAAACATTTTTACTGTATCAATTTAGATATTTTCCGAAGTAAAAGTCCCTAGACGTGTATGATTCAACCTTTTCCCATGGTCTAGTGTTAAAAAAGTTAAACAGAAATCACCATAAATCGTAATATCGAATCGCAATACTTGTAGAACGGCGATACTTAAAAACTGCAATACATATTGAATCTGCACCCAAGTATCGTGATAGTATCGAATAGGGAGATAGGTGTATCGTCCCAGCCCTACAGTGTCAACACATATTCTTCTATATGAAAACCAACACCCAACTTAAGCTGAACTTTTCTGATTTCCGCCCTGCCTGTGAACGCGTTACGGGGGCGTCAACTTGCCCCAGAGGGTTTAACCGGGGAGCAGGGTGACAGACGGAGGAGGTTAGCGCAGAGCCGGGGGAATCACGGCCGTGACAGCCAGTCTTTGTACTTCAACAACTGTCGGTATCACGCTGTCATTGTGTCAGTGTTGGGAGCAGACCCACAACAGATGCTGAACAGATAATAGAAGCTTTATCTCTGGATGCTCACATTCGCATGTGAATATGAACAAGGGCCGCTTCAAAGAGAGCGTCTCAGGTGAGCAGAAAGTTATTAAGATCCTCTGGAAAAGGCTTTGTGTGTTCAGATGAAAAAGTGAGATTGTCGTTATGAAACAAGAAAGCATTTCCTTTGAGTAGAAATCTGTAAGTGACTGTATGAGCATATTACTTCACTGCTGGGAGTGTAATGTATTAAATTATGCACCTGCAGTTTTCATCTGCATCCATTTGTCCAGACGGGGAGTTTTCATTATGGAATCTCACTGTGAAGCAGTGTGACAGTGAAATCTATTCTTATGTGTCCAACAAGCTATTAATCACAAGGAGACATTAGTGATGGCTGTGACGGTGACTAAAGGGACACTTTTGTGTGTGTGTGTGTGTGTGTATGCATGCACACTATAGCTGGTGTGTTTCTGTGTGTGAAACATTAATTGTTTGATTCAGCTGCTCAGAATCTGCTCAGATTTCTATTTTCTGCTACGAGCATCAAGTGTCCCATCTGCTTAATGCACCAATTTACCATCCTGTCTCCTCGACGGTTTCCCCGACTAAAACAATTCATAACCAGCTAACAGGCATGAGGATTTTGCTCACTAATGGGATTTGTCCACTCATAAACAAATCTGTGAAATTGCTTCTCCGGCATGTTTTGCCAATTAAATTAAAATGACTTCATTGGACCTTGTGGGATTATGTACTTCTGAATACTTGTTGTGATGCATAATCAAAGTGTGTGATGGTCTTGCAAACACAGAGACTCACGTTTCATATTATTTCATTACACATCAAGAACTAAAGGTGTATGATTATCATGGTTAAATGTATCTGGATGAAAAGTCTGACTCCATGTTTTGTAGGGGTGTAAGAAAATATCGATACACATGAGTATTGCGATATTATGTGTTGTGATACTGTATTGTACTTTTAATTAATCTCTTAAAAATCCAAAGGCTCGCCATCGGGCCCGGCCGCTATTCGATCTTTTAAAGGTTGTAGTGGGCTCAGTTTTAAAGCTAGAGTGAAGATGGTATCATATGAAAACCAAAGGAATCCATTGTTAGGATTGGCTACATTTTGGCAAGGAAAAACTGTCACGGCCATTTTCAAAAGGTGCCCTTGACCTCTGACCTCATCGAAAGCCAAATTGATTGTCTTTCGATTGATTGAAATTGTTTTTTATTGCCAACTATGCCTATTCTACTGTATATTAATCATTTGTCAAGTAAGTCTTGCAACAAACATAGGTATTACACTTCTACCATGATATTATGATATTGAATATCACCTTTGCTATTCAGAAAATCATATTCATTAACATTACTTTTACGTAGGGCTGGGCAATATGTCAAATATATTGACAAAACGATATAAAAATGTCTATCGTATATATATTTCTATACCGTTTCTATCGTGATATTGGTTAAGCCTATATTTATTTATTTTTTCTCTATAATTTCACTTAAAATTTGTATGTTCATTTTGCACTCGAGCTCTTAAAATGAGAAAATACTCAGTACTTTTCGTTTGAAAATTTACCATGTGGTTATTTCTAATAAACTATTTATTTATTGAATTACCAGAAAACATGCTGTATTGTATAAAATTACCTATATCGTGATAGAAGATTTCGGCCATATCGCCCAGCCCTACTTCCACGCTTTAATGTTATGATATTAAGCTGTTATGCACTTATGTCCCAAATGTGTGTTATTGCAGCACTGATTGACATTATTTTGGTAATAAAAATACCATACACTCCGAAAGGATCTTTTTTTATCTACAAGCAAATATTTGAGTAGAGGCTCTGGTCAGGGATGTCCTGAATCCCCTGAGCAGCTTTTGTTTATCGAAGAGACTCAGAGGCTCATCACACCACTTTGTTTTCACCAGAAATTCAGATATTTCTCACATTTCAATGTGTTTAAAACGCTGTTGTACTTGATTGTTTACGAATGTTATTTACAGAAGAAGAGGAGCTTCCATAATGTTTTCAGGCAGTCTGGATTCAGCTCAGATTCTCAGAGGGAAACCAGACTGCAGATCTGCCTAATCACCAGATGCCTGCTCTCTAATGCATAATGCATCAGACTGTTATTACAAGTCTGCAGGGGAAAACACAGCAGTGATTTACATTAATATTTCATCAAGCCACCATGACATCAAATGGTTAATGGAGGAGACCTGCATGTGTGTGTTATCAGTAATGAAGTGGACCCTGGCGGCCTGTGTTTGGCCTCTATCGGGGTGTCAGGTGGAGAGGTGATAATAATGTGTTAAGTTAGTTTAAACTCAAAGAACAGGCAGGCGTTAACAAACAGCCTCATGAATAAAGGTTTGAATAGAAAAGCTCTTTGAACCATACAAGGCAAAAGGCTTTCACAAAGAGCCTCAAAGCATAAAAGTGAGCTCTTGGTTTAAAAGGAGTTTACTGTTTGTATTCCAGTCCTGGCTTTGCCCTTTCTTCTTCTATCCTTTATGTCTACATCTGCATGAAATAAAAGTAAAGGGATTAATCCATAAAACCATGAATGTGTGGACCGAAGATAGAAGCTGTTCGTCTCCACTTTCCTGTAAAGAACATGAAGGAAAATGTGTATATGTATCTTTCAGGACCTTCGCCTCACTCAGAGGCCATCCTTATCATAATAACACTACTTTAGGAGCAACGAAATTCAGACGGTGGCTGGTGGTACCACAGCTTTACACTCCTCTATTTTGTCTTTCTCTCGTAAATTATGACTTCATAATCTCGCAAATTTGTACGTTTTTTTTCTCGAAAATTTGCCACTTTAATCTCAGAGAATATCCAAGTTTTTTCTCGTAAATGTTTTACTTTAGTCTTGGAAATTGTTCACGGGTTCTCAAGCTTTTTTCTCGGAATATAACCCCCCTCCCCCCTCTCCATCATTTTGTTTTTGTAACCTTCAATGGCACTAATACGCTGTCGTAGTCAACATTGTTTTCACTAAACATGAGCATTTATTGGCAAATATCCCTATAATGTGATTCGTAAAGAGCCTTGAAAAAGACTGAGACAGGATATTTTTTAAAAATAAACCTTTCTATCAAAAAGGATGTAACCGTTAAACCCTTTTATGCTAAGCTAAGCTAAGCTAAGCTAGCCATCTTCTGGCTGTAGCTTCATATCGAACACACAGACATGAGAGTGGCATACATTTTTTTCCTCTAACTCTCAACAAGAAAGCAAGTAAGCATATTTCCCAAAATGTCGAAATTTCCTTTAAAGAGAATATGTTCTATTGGCAACTCATCCTGCTTACAGCTAACTAGCGCTGGATTCCGTTTGAAAAATCACAATACCAGTACAAATACCAGTACTCTTAAAGTGACTACTGATACCAATAGAGTGCTTCATTTGATACACTGTTTTTCTACTTCATTGGATACCCATCATGTGAATGGAAGCATTCAGTTGTGTAAAATACCACCAACGCCACATTTGTTTTTATCAGACGCTACAAGCGTGTAGTAGAGCCATACTTTCGAACATTTTGGCGGCATCTCGGCACGCTGAATCGCTAACTCCGTCAAATACAACGTGCTATACTTCACCAAACCACAGACTTTATGGGGTTGTAGCTGCTGCGGTAGAGGACCAATCACACATCACATTAAATGTAATTACATGAATACATTGCGGTGAATGGCTGCGAGATCTAGATCTAGATCTGGGTACAAAAAGGATCGAATGCAGGCATCGTTTTACTGGAGACGTTTTGATACTAATTGATGGTTATTTCGGTCGATACCTTAAAGGTACCAATAGCCCTAGCACTAACTGACTTATATCTGATATTATGTTAAATGCCACTATATGCCAGCGCTGTGACATTTTCCACATCTCTGACACAAGCTCACTGTGTGTCCTCAGATGACAGTGCGTCAGCAGCCAGCAGTATGGAGGTTACCGACCGCATCGCCTCCCTGGAGCAGAGGGTCCAGATGCAGGAGGACGAGATTCAGCTGCTGAAGTCCGCTCTGGCCGACGTGGTGCGCAGGCTCAATGCGTCTGAGGAGCAGCAGGCCATGGGCTCACGCAGAGGACCCACCAAAGGTAACATACGTGCACAAGCAGGCTTTTTCATGGGTTTTTCAGCTCTGGGGTGTCGAGCAACATGGTGAGCAGTTCTTCTGGCTTACAGGCATGTTTTTGGAGGTATCCTTTTTTCTTCTTTTCCACTTTCCTGATGATGTCTCCTTTTCCTGTAAACCCTGCTTATTTCCTTCCTCTTCCTCTCCCTCCTGTCCCCTCTCCTCCTGGACTGTGTTGTGTCGTTAAACGTGTTGTGCGTCATCATGTGTATATAGACCCTGCTTTGATGAGAAAGTCTCCCTCAGCAGACCGCAATGTTGGGAAGCCAGGTAGGCCGACTGTGGAGTCTGTCTGCACTAACCAGGCTTGGTGTTGTGTTTACAAAAAGCACATTTCAGTCACTAGGAAACACACAGTTACTTCCAGCACTGCACTGCCTGAGACTATGTGATCTGAGTGTGAAGACACAGATAGAAACAGATTTAGTTAGCCAGGGGGAATCTCGGTCTGCATTAGATATAGTCCAAAAACTCACTGATAATTTTATCAATGAACTGTCAAAACTTAGTAAGAATAAGCTGCAGAGCACATGTTTGGTATTTAACTCTGTGTATGTGCAACCTTTCTGTTAAAGGACAATTCCCCCCTAATTTTTTTCTCGAAAATTGCCCAAACATAACGATGGGATGTCACATGGACAAAACAACAGGGACACCTGGCAAAGTAACGCAATCCACCACAAATTACAGTTACAGTAAAGAATAGTTTGACATTTTAGGAAATATGCTTATTTGCTTTCTTGCTGAAAGTTAGATAAGAAGATCAACGCCACTCTCAATTCTGTGCACTAAATATGAAGTTACAGCCAAAAAACGGTTAGTTTAGCTTAGCATAAAGACTGAAAACAGGGGGAAACAGCTAGCCTGGCTCTGTCCGATGTTAACAAAATCCTACCAGCACATGTAAGATCACTATTAAGTTATATCTTTTGTACAAATACAAAGTGTAAAAATGACAAATTGAGATTTTAGCCAGGCTTGCTGTTTCCAGTCTTTGTGCTAAGCTAAATTAATCCAATTCTCAGCAAGAAAGGAAATAAGCATATCTACCAAAATGTCAACCTATTCCTTTAAGTTAGAGTTGAAACAACACCTCTCACAAGTAAAAGGCACAATTCTTAATTTACGTAACTCAAAAAACTCTTTTTCCTTCTGTTATTGCTCCCTCCACCTGATATCACACAGCTGAATGCAGCATGTTCTCACCTGCTCTCTGGGAAATGTAGGAAGCAGACCTAACGAATCACAATTCACATCATCACAGAATAAGAAAGCACTGAACACCATAGATTGATCGATGATTCGCTTTTCCGTTTTTATTGTGTAACACTGCACTGCATGGGTGGATTTTCAGCTGAGGTGTGTTTGATATAATTTGTCTCTCAAGTAGCATCCTCACCCAGGAGGCTGATGAAGTCTGCATGTGAAATCAGCTGCACTTCATGCCTTTTTATGTCCTCAAATGTGCATTTGAGTACAGAAACAGATTATGACTCTGAGCCGCTGCCAGTTTCGGTCTCCGGAGTGACTGCGGACGGATGGAGTTTCAGTTTGATTTGGGAGCCGGAGGATGACTCAGACTCAGAGTTGCTTTCCCTCGTTGTTCTTCACTTTTGGCTGCAGGGAGTCCGCAGCCTGCTCTCCTCTACTGAAGCACAGTGATCTGATTCAGAAAGCTTATGCACACAAGCTGCATAATGATGGACAGCCATGGACTCACATTCATCTTCTTTAACATGCTAACAAAATTACAACCTGCAGTTTGCCCCTGCTGCGTAATTACTACACGAAAGATAACAGAGCAGTGTGTGTGTGTGTGTGTGTGTGTGTGTGTGTGTGTGTCTGTGTGTGTGTGTGTCTGTGTGTGATGGATGAAACAGGGTCTATTAAATATTTATCACTGCAGATAAAGCTACAGCTGGGATTTGTTATTCTGGGCTTGCCTGACTGGCATGTGTGTGTGCATGTCCCTTTTGTGTTGTCAAACCGCCTCCTGCAAATTATTTGTAAACATAAATCATCTCTATGGAAAAGTGATCGAAACAGAATAATATTATCAATAAAATGAGAAAAAAAACATTAAGTTAAGCTAATTCATATTTGCATTACATTTAGGATTTCTACTTTTGCTCTTATGATATTTTACACTGTGTAATGATTTCATGTCTCTTTGAATCCTCACTGAAGAGCATGATGTCATTGATCATATCATGTGTGGTGTTTAAGACTGCAACAATAATCGGTTGACTATACATCAAGTATAATCAAAAAAGTGTTGCGGTTCAATTAAAGTTTCATTATTGCATTAACCAACAACAAAGAGAGAGTTCCTCCTGTTCTACACACAGGTGGACAGAACAGTGATCCCTCAGTAATCACCGTTTTTATGGCAGAATGTAAAAAAAGTTAAGTTTATAGTCCAAAACCTGGGCTTTTGGTATTCTCAACGATTAATCGATTAGTTGTCAAGTTTTAAATGAATTGCCAACTATTTTGATAATCAATTGATCGGTTTGACTAGTTTTTTTAGAAAAGTAAAACATTTTGATTCCAGCTTCTTAAATGTGAATATTTTCTGGTTTCTTTACTCCTCTATGACAGTAAACTAAATATCTTTGAGTTGTGGACAAAACAAGACATTTGAGGACGTCATCTTGGGCTTTGGGAAACGCTGATCGACATTTTTCACCATTTTCTGGCATTTTATAGACCAAACAACTAATCCATTAATCAAGGAAATAATTGACAGATTAATCAACAATGAAAATAATTGTTAGTTTCAGCCCTAAGTGAAATAACAACAGGTGAGCTGTGGGAACACTATAGAAAAAAATGTGACTTGTAACGTTGTCGAAACATGCATAACCAGAGAGTGATGTCAATAAACCTGTTACCCCACTGCATGCTGGGAGGCTTTCCACTACACCTACCCTCCTGGTACACAGATTTTTACCCCATTTCACTAATTATCAAGATAATTATACACCGGGAAATGCAATTTTTCTGACAGATGTTACTTTGATGACACCACAGCAGTTGAGTTGGTACTGGTCTTGTATCCATCTTTTTAGTGAACCTGCCCTGTCTTTGTCCTTTTTCCTTTCCAGCCAGGCCAATGATCGCCACCCTGCCGTTACGGCCCACAGTCAACAACGGGACCATCCTACCAAAGAAAGGCAGCGGCACTCTGCCCTCCCCATCTGGATCCGGATCCAGGAAGGACAGCAGCACATCTGCCAGCAAGAGGTGAGGAGACGAGAAATAATCCTTAGCCACCTAAATAACCGTGCAACCTATATGTTTGCAGTTGTGGATTATGTTCTACTGTATATTATTCTATTATCTTTTATCTATTGCATTATTTTTACTTTTAAGGAGGTTATTCACATTTGTTTTTGACCCGTTCTAACGTAATAGACATGAAGGTTTGTGCTACAGCTCTAAGTCGAGTGTTTAGTCTTAAGTTTTTTAAGTATAGTGTTGCTTTACTGAACCTTCGGGTCTTGTTAACACTCTTCTAAACGTGTTAAATCCAGAAACGGCTACATGTCGGCCAGTTTGTGAGGTCTTGCATGTATCACGTCTTTCTTTCCAGACATTTTATTAGTCTCCAGACATTTTTCAGTCCTGTCTGTCTGTGCCATGTCAGATCATTCGAGCCATACATCTTCATATATCTGGCTTTTTATCAGCAAAAGCGACTGACATTTAACAAGGCTGATAAACAGAGAAGCAGTATTGTCATCTCTGCTTCCCCGTTGTGTGTGTGTGTGTGTTTATACATGCATGTGGAGCACAGGTTATCAATCTTGTCTGTCAGGGGGAACAATAGCCCTTTTCCCATCCCTGGATGACATTACCATAATCAGATGAAGCTCAGCAGACAGCAGCTCCAATCCAAACAGCTGTTAACTTCCCTGTGGCGTATTTGCCTTGATGTTCAATGTGTGTAGTTTTATTTCTACTCCGGGGAGACTGAGAGTTGATGCTTTATAATGCTCGCTGACTCTCACCTTAAGGTTTACTGGAGAGGACAGTAAAGAAATGTAACCAGTATGAGGATGGTTGATAGAAACAAACAGTATCAATGCAGGAAGCGTGATTTGGTATTGTGTATTTCCTTGATGTCCTGTTTTCTTGTGTTTCTTTGAATGGTTTCAAGCTCTTTCTACTTCATGATTTCTTGAACCGTGAACTTGTACGAAAGGAATTTGAAATACTGAATCCTTCGTTATTTAATTGATTTATTGGCATTTAGGGGTGGGGAAAAAGTCGATAGAACATAGTATTGCAATATTGTATCGATACACGGACGCCAAGTATCGACCTTTCATTATTACTATTATAACTTACAACTATCAACCTCTTAACAATCCAGCCAGCAGCTATTCTGTCTTTCAGAAGCTGTAGCGGGCTCAGTCAGAGTGAAGAAACTGGTATTATATGAAACTAGAAAACCTAAGGAATTGATTGGTACCATGCTAGCATGTCGGGAAGAACGCAAAATAATGCTCCAAAGTTAGGCTAAATTTTGGCGAGGAAAAACTGGCATGGCCATTTTCAAAGGGGTCCCTTGACCTCTGACCTCAAGATAAAACAGATGTTGACAAACTGCATAATTTACAGTTGTAAAAAGGTAATATATCGCAATATATCTTATTGCAATACTCAGCGTATCGCAAAATGTTTAAAATCGCAACAAGATTGTATCGTGACTCAAGTATCGTGATAATATCCTATCGTGGGGCCTCTGGTGATTCCCACCTCTATTGGTCTTTAAGTTGACACATTTCAATATATTGAGTACGGCTGAAAATACTGTAATGAGCCAATAAAATATACCCGTTATGTACAAGTTTTTAATTTCCTCCAGGTTGTTTAAACAAAGAAAAATACAAAGCACATGACCACAGTGTCTGCTTAGATATACGTAAATGAAGATATTGAATGACTTTTCTTGCTGCTGTGCTAAATGGAGGGTTTGAATTTTGACTTACGCTGAATGTTAAACATTCTATTAATTATTATTTTAGCAATTAATTTAAAGAAAAATTATTATTTCATTTTTAATTAATTAAATTGCCAAAGTTTTCTATGAAATCTACAATCAACTTAATTTGTGATTAGTATAGATTGAATACTGTAAGATAGATGATCAGCTTCAGTCGTCTCCTCTGCTTATCTTTACGTACTGTGATGTCTGTCTTTCCCATCTTTCCTGTCTTGCATGTCCGCCCCTTTGTCCTCTCTCTGATAACATGTCCTTTCCAACTATGATGTTATATCCTGTTTATGTCCTGACCACCTACAATGTGATGTCCCGCCAATCTGTCCAGTTTGTCCTATCTGTCTCGCTCTACCAGAATGCTCTACCTGCCCCTCAGGTGAGAGGATCATCACTGGTCACGATATAACATCATCGCTGCATCGCAGCTCCGATGCATGCTAACATTTATTTTCAGTTCTTAAATCATCATCAAGTTGCATGATAATTGTGACATAGTCATGTTTCCATTCACTTTTTTTTTCCGTGGAGAGGGCCCACTCCCTATTTAGATATTAATGGCTCATTCTAAGGTAACAAAAACACAACAATTCTTATTTCCAGGTGATTATACACTAAAGAAAATACTTATTATTATACTTATTAATGTTATATTCCATTTCTGATAATAGATCCCCCTAAATGTTACGCACTGGTCCTTTAAAATTCACTTGAAAGTTGAATGGAAACATTACTATTGTGACATTTCTCTCATTGCTAAAATTCATTGTTGTGTAAGTCATCGTTCTTTGTTTGTTTTGCTTACAGTGTGTGTCTGGGATTAATCTAAACTGCAGATTGGTCACAATCCCATCAGTTTTGGCACACACACACAACAGCCTTTCCCAAATGCCCTGTGGCCCAATTACTATGATTCCTCGTGGGATAACACAGCAAACAACAGTTTCTCTCTCTCTCTTCTTTCTGGTCTGTTCTGCTCTTTACTGAACGAACACACACAGGCTCTCCAGAAGGGACAACGGCCACCGGCCAGTTTTAGGGTTTGAATAGACTTTTCTCCCATAGGGTGGATTAGGTGACTGGGCCTACTGGCCGTTGGATTGCTGATGGAGCCTTTTCATTGTTGTAAATAGGCAGGCTGTCTGCACCGCCAATATGCAGATTTGCACAGGTCTGTACTGACATTGTAGTTATGATCACCAGAGTGGATAAGTGTGGGGAAACAAACATCCACGTTTCTTTTTTGCTTTAGTGCAAGAGTCACACAGTTTAAGTCTTTTTTTTTATATTTGAAGCAATATTAAGACAGATATAAGCTGAATCATGAAATTCGTGCTTTCAAAAGCTATTTCTTAGATGAAAACTTCACCAGAGGGCAGTTTTAGGAAAGCAGCGTCAGGTAGTTTTATGACCTATTTCTTTCCTGTCTCTTTTTGCCTTCCTTGTCACCTCAGCACTGTGAGGAGAGCCAACTCAAACGAACACGTGGGAACTCTCACGCGGAAAGATTCGGGCGACTCCAAGGGCAACCGAACTCGTGCCGGATCCACGGGCAGCAATTCCAGCGGCAAAAGAAGTGACAGGTAACACGGACGTCACGCTAAATCAGCGTTTAGTGGCTCACACATTCATCCTCTAATTTGACACACCAGAAAAACCCACTGGTCTCCTAATGAATCACTTTCAAATCAAAAACATATAATGGTTTATCTGGAGGCGGGAATGACAGCTGTCTATTTACTCATTTACTTTGCAGCAAACAGAGGGATCCAGTGTTCAATGCAGGTAAGAACTAGAGGCACCTTTATGGCTCTGTAGCCTGATAGTTTGATGCTGTGATACACTGAGAGCCGTTAAACACATGCTCAGTGGTTCTCTGTGGCAGTTAAAGCTCAATGCATTTTTTAGAAATCAATTCTTTATCAGTGCCTTGAACTGTTTTCTGCACACAGAGGACCACTGAGACTACTCTACATGTTGTTGTGTCTTATAAACATCAGTGTCAAACATTCATCCTTCTCATGATGCACATGATCTCCTTCACATATAACCACTTCATCCATCACTACATCTTCACATCCAAACTTCCTTTCATTTTTCTTTTCAAAAAGCTCTTTCTGCATTGTTTAAATTGAACTTTAGTTGTGTACAATTTTCATTTAAATTTAATTAAATTCTGATATATTTCTGTTTTGGTCGACTTACTCATAATTGAGGCCATTCTGACTATGGGTCATTAAAAACTCATAAACTCTGTTGTGTGGAGACTGAGGAGATGTGGAGTCTGTACAGCAGAGTGAGCCTCCTACAGCTTTCCAAATGAAATTCAATTTTACATGAATCATCTCAAACGCTTGTCACTGAGTCCAGCTGAAACCCAGAAAGTAGTCCCATGGATTCATTAAGCTACTGTAGAGAGATCTACTACTGCACATTTACAGCCAACCAAGCTGGCCTTACAAACATTTTTAATTATTTATGTAAAACTGAAATTTATTTGGAACGCTTAGGAAGCCTTTTTTCCCGTAATAATTTATTGGAACTAACATCAGGTGTACATAGACATACAAATAAAGCAGAAATATAAATGTTTGTCCCTCCATATTTTGGTATTTTACCCCCAAAGCCCCCTCCCACCTAACCCTCACCCGTTGCTGATGCAAAAAGGATAAAGAACAAAAAACAAAGTTAAATTTTAAAAAAGAAGAAGAAAAAATTATTTCAGTTATAATAAACATAGGATAAATCCTAAACTACAGATAAAATAGGCTGATAAACTTTACATAAAATACTCAATGCTTCAAACAAGATGAGTTCAGTCGTCTCATAAGTACCAAGCTCAGTGGCATCAAGTACAAAGCACCATGTACAAATGGACAAATTAACTGTTAGTTGTCATTTCTGTTTACATAATTCAAACTTTATGATGTCATACATTTCAGCTAATGGAGAGAAATACATCTAATATGCCATAGGTCTATTAGTCTGCAGAAATACACTCCGTCCAATTAAAATTAAAACATATACTACAAAAAAATAAGCTTTATGCACACTTTTTTTTGTTTTTTTTTGGTGTCCGCATTTCACAAATCTCCACGACGGAGGTGGTGAGTGCAAAGTTAGCATCACCCATAGTCATTATGGCTACAATAACAATAATAAGACCCAAGTTGAAAAATACTACAATTTTCCTTAAAGTTGTGATTGCTGTCTTTATCTGAACACAGCACACTGCGACCTCACTAAGATAGCGTTAGCTCCTGATTTCTCTTATTTTTTGTAATCTTTTCATGAGGTTATGTGACATGTGTGAGCTCGAAGACAAAGACAAAAAAGAGAATTAAGAGATAAAGAAGCACAGGAGGAGCCACCCATTAAATTTTGAGTTTATAGTGTTTCCATAACTATGTACAAGACAAGTGGATCATCTCGCACACAGTTTATTCTTTATACAGAAAGCAGGAACCACATGGTATCAAGATAATGGGACTGACTGACTATGAAATGAAATGAGTATTGATCAGAATTTTCATCTCCAGCATGCTATTGATTTTCTTTTTTGTGTAAATTGAACCGCTGTTTTTCATTTGGTTTACACACCTGGCTCCAGTTCTCTTCAGATCAGGCTGCGTCCGAACAAAGTGTAAAGCTTACTGACCCACTCCAACTAACAAACTACCTTTAGCATTTTCTTTAGCTTGAGGTCCAATTATAGCAAATATGATCCAACTATAAAACAGACTATCTGTATATTTGCAAATTGTAGCCACAGGGTTAATTATTACTACTGTGCACCACTTATTGGACATTTGAATTAATTATAGGCAAACAATCTCCTGCATCGGCCCGATCAGCAACATAAACTGCCACTAGGTGACAGTAAACCAATACAACAGATAATTGCAGCAGTAAATTCTGCCAATATAATGCTTACCTGCAATACATGAAGTGATTACATGCAAAGTGGTTCATTTGATAAAACAAAATGTGCTGCAAGCCAGTGCAAGCACATGAGTTTTTTTGTTTTTTACTTTCACATTGTAAAGAATAGTAAGAAACAAAAGTTGATTTAAAAAAGAAAAAAATTCTACAAAAAATGCTAAAATCAGAGTTTTTTCTTTGTAGATGGCTAAACAAAGGAAAAAAGGCAAGTCAAGTTAATCACGTAGGAGCAGAGGGTGGGACACCATCACACAGAAATGAGCACTGATTGATTTAAAACATTAAGGGAGGAGCACTGATTCATTAGGAGCATTAAGGAGAGAGGCTGTTCGTTAACACCAGGAAACAGGAAGTTCCCTCATATTAGGACAGACCAGGAAGTGAGGAAGCCATGCCACCCCTTACCTGGTGCTTGTGTCTTTCTCTGTGACCTTTACAAGGGATGCGACGTGTGACCCACTGCAAAGGTAGGCCCCCCCCCTCCCCTCCCCTCCCCTCGCCTAAAGCCCCCCGGCCTACACAGCTCTCTGGACACTGCAGATGACTTGTTTTGATCTCTGAACATGCATCACCTCTGCTCTGAGCTGCAGTGTAGAGGCAAAAGATAAAATCAGGACTATTATTTTGAAATTTGAATACATATCCTGTTTGGATTTTTCCTCCTAAACACTCGGGAGATATCTGAAACTTTAGAGATTTGCTTCGGTGCAATGATCAGAGAGCTGTCCAGACAGGGGCAGGAGTGGGCTGACAAAGTGTGTGCGTGTGAAAGTTCCCTTTATTGTTTTTAGACTTAATTAACTAACACACACACATACACACACATCCTGCCTAACCTCCACTGAGTGTGATTGCAGTGTTTGCACTTGTGTGTCTCCACACTTGTTGTTCAACTGCGGTTGAAGCTGCTGCTACACCAAACGCGCGTGTGTTTGCTCGCAGCCTCACTTTCGCTCGTAGGCATTTAGTCTCTGTCACCATAGTAACAACACAAAGATTGCTGACACTCGCTTCCTCGCAGTCGCTTTGAGTTTTTCCAGCAAACACTTGAAATCCTCTGTTCTGAGATTCCTCGCTGCAGCTCAAAGCAAGTAGATTAGCAGCTGGTCTTATCATCTTTCTGCCCTTAAAATGAATATTTGCATTACAAACACATTCAGTCTCTTTTCTGGGTAGTTCCTGTTTGATTTCACTGCTTGTAGTTTTCGCACAGGGCCTGAAGTGTCGTCTGTTTGTGTGTAGTCTCCTTCAAAGTATTCACAAAGCTGCCAAGACTTTAAAAAGGAGTTAAAGCTTGTTTCCTCCCAGATATATTGCTGTTTAGCCACTCTTGTTGTAGGATAATTCATTTGTTTCTGAGCAATTTACCCTTGAAAGCATCTAGACCAGTGGTTCTCAACATTTCTGGAGGGTGACCCCTTAAAATGAAGCAGCTTGCTTCCCCCTCGTCACAGGTTGTATACAGTACATCTGTGTTGTGAGCAGTTTAATCAGAGTAATTTTGTCCCCTAAACATCTCCGCTTGTTTCATCTGAATAATTATTAGAGGCCTGAAGAGGTAAAACTTTGCAGTTTTTCACAAGACTAATATTTCCTAAGATGTTTCTTGGAAAAAACTATGTAAAATGGTGTTGATTAAAGGGGACCTATTATGCTTTTTCCTTTTTCCCCTTTCCTTTAGTGTGTTATATTTATTTTTTGTGCATAGTTATGAAGAGCAAAGTTACAAAGTCCACGTCAAAGGGAGTTCCCCTCTCCCCCACATAAACACTGCTCCTGAACTGCCTGAAACACCTTGCTTTAAAGCTGAAGTAGGCGAGATTGGAGCAAATATGATTAAAACAAGTTATTTTGATAAAACGGTCACTATATCGTGACAGTAGTACATGAAACAGGTAACCTGAAAAAAAATCATGTGCCTCTGTGTCCTCCTGTGTCCTCCGGTGCTCCTAACGGCATCTGCAAGATTTCACATACCGGAGGAAAACAACCATTAAGAGTTGATCTGAGGTCCGCTGTCCAGCTACCGTCTATGAGAGTCGGCTGTCAATCACTCGTGAACTCCAATCAAACGGTCAAACTAGATCGCGCTGATCAAATATGAATCAATATTATGTTACGTTAATGCCTATTTCTCGCCTCCAATGTTTTCAGAATCATCTTGTAGTGCACGGTTTAGCTGTAAAATGAGAAAGTTTGTGACGCCGCCGCCATTGTGAAATCTGGTGAAGGAACGCCAAGTTCTGGTCACATGACCGGAGCAGAGCCAATAGGAACGCTCTCTCAATGAAATTACCTATGATTGGTCAAAGTCTGCCCTCACCGGCTAGAATTTTTAAAGCCTGAAAACAGAGCCATGAGGAGGTGCAGAAGTCTAGTTTTCTCTCAGAACACTTGAATTACAATATGCTGAAAGGTTATTATGGAATTTTTGCCCAATGATGCCAAAAAATATACTGCCTACTGCCACTTTAAGTCCCGCCTTTTCTTCCGTAACGTGGTGATGTCACCAAGTGACACCAACACATTTGCATAATAGCTGCCTAGCGGCTAGTTTGGCACGTCCTCAAACAAAGCTCGTTAGAGCGGAGCTGGAGCGGAGTCCGAAGAGTTTGGTTTGGCTGGCCAATCACAATAGAGTGGGCCAGCTGACCAGTCAGAGCAGACTGTGCTTTTCAGAGGGGCAGCACAGCCGGTATTGTGAAACATTTACATTAAAGCATGTGAACATGTTCTAGTAGAAACCCAAAATACAAGTATGCACCTGAAAATGAGCATAATAGGTCCTTTTTAAAGGGGAAATAGGAATTTTCTTGAAAGAAAAGCTCCATTCAAACCCAAGTAATACTGTATTTATTAAGTAATTATTTATTATAGGACATTTTATTCTCCATATACTGTATGTAGATTTTTCTTCTCTCCTGCCCCATTAATCATCTCGCAACCCTCAGGTTAACCTTGTGACACCTTGCTAGGGTCCTGACCCCCAGGTTTGGAACCACTGATTTAGACCAGTTAGCGAGGATCTTACTGATGAGACAGTGAAAAAAAAACTTCTTAACAACCTCGAATTCAAGATACGATCCCAGTTTTCCTACTTTCATTTTTATAGTTTGTTTGACACAAACCAGCCGTTACATCTGTCTAACGTATTCTACCAACAATCTCCACCCTTTCGCCCTACTTGTCCCCGTTTGGCCCCCTCCACCCAACCGGCCTCGACAACCTCCACCGCTCCTTTCCATCCCTGGCTCCTCTGCTCTTTTCCCCGTCTACATCATAGTCACAGTACAGATTTACCTCAGCCGCTCTGCTAAACGGAGGGAGACCAGCAGCAGCCCCGCCGCTTCGTCTGTAATGTCCCATTCAGCCGCCAGGCCCCAACAAACCTCAGAAAGCAGCACGGCAGGCACGGCCAGAAAGGGCGGTGCCGCCAAGGTGCCACCGGTCAGAAAGCCCCCGAGTTTTAACCTCCAGTTGAGAAAGTCGGGGAGTTTGTCTTCGTACTCTCCCCTTGATACACCCAGTTATCGCAGCCCCGTCAAGTCTCCCAGCCAGTACTTCCAGATTTGTTACTAGCTAATCAAGTCTGGAAATACAAAACAGCAACACTCACTTCTCTAGATGTTTATTCTAGTTGTGGAGCTGCAGTGTGCTCGAGCCGGACGGTACAGAGACAAATTCATGGTTTCATATCAGATCTGTACCATTAAATGCACCATATGGTGGTCACTTTCTGTCCAACGTGTCCCCTCATACCAAAGAAGTTGCAAAGAGATTTTTATAAATAATAAATACAATCTCACCCACAAATCTATTATATTACCTTACATGGTAATATTTTCTTCTAATGAGCTTCAAAAAAGAAGATAAAAATATTTATTTATTTTTGGACATAAATGGTTAATTTTGTTTTTTTTGGTCCCCTTAATATTTTTTGCATGATTTGTTTTTCCAGTGTTAGCATATTTTAAATTGTTGAGGATTTCTCATTATCCCCTTCTCTAAGCTTGGATCTGTTTTTTTTTCGTTTTTTTCTCATAACATTTCCATCGCTCTGCTTGTGTCTGCATTCTCTGTTGGTTAACCTCTGCTGTGAGCTGAATATTTATGAGTTTTTAACGTGTTTGCAGTTCATTTTTGCGGTCTTTGTTGTCATAAGAATGTATTTGAAATGACTAATAAAGTCGGTTAAAAAGCTAATTTGTTTGTGTTTTCAAATTCTGTCATTTGTTGTCTTTAATGGAGTCAAAAACAACACCCATCATATCACATCTCTCCATTATCCCCGAGTCTTGTCACACATTCATCAACATTGTCACTCTCGTTATTCACATCATAATAACACATTTAACACATTGTATTATGCTTCACTGTCATGTCTGTGCTTTTTGTATACTTGTCATATATTTATATTTTTCCTACATGTATATTAATTATCTCACTGCTCCTTTCTGTTGCTTTTTCCAGAGGAAGGTTATGTGAAAATGTACTTGAAGGGTCGTCCCATCACCATGTACATGCCCAAAGACCAGGTGGACAGCTACTGCCTGGAGGCCAAAGCCGACCTGCCAAGCAACAAACTCAAACTGGACTGGGTGTATCCTTTTTTTCACTTTTTTTGCACATAGAATTTCCCGGGTAAATAAGAAGTTTCAAATACAGTCCTGCTTGTGATTTGGAAAGTAATCTTCTGAGGAGAGTAAATCCAGATTGTCCTGTGATGTAGTTGAGAGAGGAAGCTGACAAATGTGTCATCTCGTCTCCCTCCCTGCTTGTCACAGTAGATCTGCTCAGGTGTTTCATTTTCACCATGTAGCGCCGCCGCGGTCGGAGACGGGCTCATCGCTCTGCAGCCTGCAGTCAGTAATAACCTGCACACAGCTGGCAGGCTGAGGCACAACCAGTCAGCAGCTCCTCTTGTGCTCTTTTATTTTTATTTTGTTTCATTTTGCAGCTTCTCCTTCTTTCATTTGTTGATGAAAGAATGAATGTGTTGTTCAGTCTAGCAGAAACCCGATGGGGAGAAAGCCGTAAGGGAGACAAAGACGAGATTAAATCTGAGGAGAGAAACAAACATACACACACACACCTATAAATAGATATTTGGCTGCATTTTTTGTATATGTTGAATCCAGAATGAACTAGATAACAGATAGACACATGCGCACAGTGTTTTGTAATGTTAGATAGACGTTTGAATGCATTTTAATGTATTTTTGTGGTTTCTTACCTTCATGTTAAGATGAAAGATGCTCTATACGATATTCAGAGCATTAATATAGCAGCAAACAACTATTTACTATGTAAAGATATAGTGGAGCAATGTCTACCTGAGCAGAGAATGAAGTCGCTCTCCCTCTGTATGTGTTGTAATCCAAGCTTCTCCACGCTTTGTTGACATAGCCGGGCCGGCCGTGCGTGCCTTTTAGTGCATGTAAGCGTGCCCCACTGGATAGCTCATGGCCGCCGCTCTGCACTGCTCTCATACGGCGGTCACAGCTGATAACGCCGTCCTGACCGACAGCACCGTTGCGGAAGCGTAGCATCCACCCTCCGGTTCCCCCCCAGGTTAACAGTGTTAGCTCTGTCATCAGCGTTGCCCTTGTTTTCACTGTTAGCACCGTTAGCTGCGAGCCGCCTGCTCAGCCATTGCCATGTTGAGAGCGGTGCGGAGGCAATAGAAATCTCACTCCAATCTCACATTTTGCAACTTTAAATAACAAATATTCACATTTACTGTCTCTAAACGTTACACCTGCTGGTTAGAGTGCAAGCAAATAGATCCGTAACTTTTTATTCCTTTGGACTAGGGCCTCAACAAACAATTATATTCATTGTCGATTAATCTGCCGATTATTTTTTAGATTCATCTCTCGGTCTATAAAACATCAGAAAATGGTGAAAAAATGCTTCTGTGTCGCAGTTCCCACGCTGCTGTCTTCAAAGTTCTTGTTTTGTCCAATATTCCGAAACCAAACGATATTCGGTTTACTAGCAGAGAAAAGACGAAAAATAAGCAAAAATTCACAACTGAGAAGCTGTAACTGGGGAGTGTTTGGCATTTTTTGCTTGAGAAATTACTTAATTTTCCTTGACCTTTCTTTAATGTCCAGTTACGGTTACCGCGGTCGAGACTGTCGCTCCAACCTTTACTTGTTGCCCACTGGAGAAACGGTGTACTTCATCGCCTCAGTGGTCGTCCTGTTCAACGTGGACGAGCAGCTGCAGAGACACTACACCGGACACACGGATGACATCAAATGGTGAGAGACACTTGCAGATTTATATAACGCACGCATGCTAGCCCGAGGGACTGCTTCCACATATAGTCACTGCTTCCATCATCTACTGCAGCCCCGTATCACATCTGCCATCTAGCTTTCGTCTCTTTTCCCTGTTAGAGTTTTGTGCACAAGCATGAAGATATGTCTGTGGGAAAGTGTGTAGTGCAATGAGGTAACCTTCAAGAGACACGGCTATGATTATGTTATTACACCCTGGGGTTGATAAAAGTTCAAATTAATAATGAACACTTTGGATTACAGATCAAACGATGGATTGCAAACAGACTCTCACTCCTTTTGAAGACAAAATGTTCAAGCTTCACATGTGCTACGAGTGCTGCTACACCACCATACCCATAAGGGGATGAAAATATCTTAAACGCTTTAATTTCCCCCTCACATTAGTGCAGACAGCGTGCGGTAGCTACAGTGAATATCACAGCTTTAAAAACCTCCTTTCATGTTCTGCGAGCGCGTTGCTCATCTTTATTCAAACGCTCCTTTTGATGCTGAAAGGCTTTTAACTGTTTTCACGTCTTTCTCTTCGCCAGCCTGGCCGTCCACCCCGATAAAATCACCATAGCAACCGGGCAGGTGGCGGGCACCTCTTGGGATGGAAAAGTAAGTACGGTCCCTTATTGCGATTTTATCACTTTAGTTTTCAACGTCTGATTTATTAGTGGAGTGAGGAGTTTTGCTGTTTTCTTTAAGAAATTATGTTTACCCGGCTGGTTCAGACAATTCTGCTTAATAAACACACTGAGAAGTTGAAACACATTCACTCAGCGTTCACTTATATATTCATTGAATTCAGTGAGTGCTTCTTACATCGCAGCATACTGATGATATAACCTCTCCTGGTGTTGTGCCCATGTTTGTGTGTGCTTTTTGTTCCTGACAGCAGCTGGCTCCTCATGTCCGTGTGTGGGACTCCGTCAGCCTCAACACTCTCCATGTTCTAGGCACAGGCTTCTTTGACCGAGCTTTGGTCTGCCTGGCGTTCTCCAAGTCGGTAAGGAATCAACACTTACACACCTAACAAGAAGTTTAATGGTCCAAAGCAGTGTTCCGAGTAAGTTATTAATAACTTACAGAAACATTGATGCAATAGTCCACCTTCTCTTTCCCTCTCTGTCTGTCTCTCTCTCTCAAACACACACACACCACCAGCCATGGTGGCGGCACGTAATTTTAACACATTCCGTGCCACCACCACGTAATGCGCTGTCAAGAAGTCGTGGTCATTTCAAGTATGTCTGTGAGATCACACACACCACGAGGCCACGGCGCTTGAGTCCGCTTGTCTCTGTCCTTGTCTCAAACCTCAGTCCTGACATTTATTGTGCTACTATAATGCATAAAGTTGGCGGTTTGCGAGTCAGGTCGAGTGCGGGTGGTTGAAAAAAATTATTTTTGCGGGTTAGGCGGTGCAGGTTATAAAAAAAACCTGACCCAAGCATTACTAGTATGTAGGATTTGGCGGCATCTAGTGTTGTGGTTGCAGATTGCAACTAACTGAGTACGCCTCCGCTCACTCCTCCCTTTCCAAGACTGCGGTAACGTGAGCCACCGAGGGGAAAACTGGTAACTGTCCTTAGTTTCCATCTTGACAGTAAATAAACACAGCTTTTTGTCTTTTTCTGTGTGTTAGAACGGAGGAAACACATTGTGTGTCGTAGACGACTCCAATGACCACGTCCTCTCTGTCTGGGACTGGCAGAGGGAGGACAGACTGGCTGAGGTTAAGGTATGTGTGTTAATTAAGACATAACCTGACATACTGCTCAAATCATTTTTTTTATAAAAACAGATGTACATGTAGTATCAACAACTCACTGTTTGTTGTTTTACGCGTTTCTCTTCAGTGCTCCAACGAGTCGGTGTTTGCTGCAGACTTTCACCCGACAGACAGCAACATCGTAGTGACCTGCGGGAAATCCCATCTCTACTTCTGGAACCTGGAGAAAGGCGTGCTGCTCAAGAAACAAGGACTGTTTGAGGTGGGACACCCACATGTTTCCCACACGTTGGGTCAATACCGTAAAGCAATAAAGTTTGATATAGAGGCACAAATGCAATTATGACAGCCTGTGTTAAGATATGATCCCATTTATAGCTATATAAAGATAATCAATGGTAATCTAGTGGGAAAAAAATGAAACAATATATGTGTGTGTTCTTGTCTTTTCTTGCAGAAACAGGAGAAGCCCAAGTTTGTGTTGTGTGTGACATTTGCAGAAAATGGAGACACTATCACAGGAGACTCAAGTGGGAACATCCTGGTGTGGGGAAAAGGCATGTTATTTAATTTTTTTAACCCTTATTTATACAGAGTGGTGTCTTTTAGTCTGTGATTTATCTATTGATCACCCTGTCTGTCTCTTAATCTGTCCTCCTCAAGCACTCGACTTTTATGTCCGACTGTCTCAAGCTGGACCTTCTCATCCATCTCATCCCGTCTCTGTCACGCAGGCACTAATCGCATCAGCCACGTCATCCAAGGAGCTCACGAGGGCAGCATCTTTGCTCTGTGCATGCTGAGGAACGGCACGCTGGTGTCTGGAGGCAAAGACCGCCGGCTCATCTCTTGGGACAGCAGCTACCAGCAGATACAAACGGTGGAGGTGAGGAAAAAGTTCCACAGAAAGAAGAAACATTAACATATTCCAAGGCTGCTCGTGAAAAATAAATGGAAGTTTATAAGGCTAAAATGCATAAGTCATACTTATAAGAACTATTTTATTAGAGCAATGCATGGGTTTTTAATGCTCAGCTCTACAGCGTCCTAACGATCTGATCTGCTATTACCACATGTTTTAATAAAATGTTAAGCTGCGTATCCAGCTCCTTCTTTTAAAGTAGGTTGCTTATATTAGCCAGAAATATCAGTCCTGCCCGAGGCGGCGGACTTTACATTCTGAATGCTGCACCACATCATAAATATTACATAGGATGAGATGGGTTTGTGCTCTCAATGAGATTCATGGATATTTATAGTGATGAGAATTATGGATCACTCGTGTCTTATTTGCTCTACATTATGCGGTAAAATATTCGTTGTTCCCAGGTGAACAGATGGTTTACATTATTATTGTATTTCCTCCACAGGTGCCCGAGTTGTTTGGTCCCATCCGGACCGTAGCGGAGGGCCGAGGGGAGACTGTGCTCATCGGGACCACCAAGCACTTTGTTTTGCAGGGCAGTTTGGACGGAGAATTCATGCCTATTACACAGGTAGATACAACCATTTATTTATACATTTGTACTAAGACGCTAACAACTGTTTTTATTATCGATTAATCTTGATTCATCTATTAATTGACTTATGGTCATGAGCTTTGGGTAGTGACCGAAAGAATGAGATCGTGGATACAAGCGGCCAAAATGAGCTTCCTTCGCAGGGTGGCTGGGCTCAGCCTTAGAGCTTTACAACTGGTAAGAGGCCCCAGGCTAGACCCAGAACACGCTGGAGAGATTATTTATGTTGTCTGGCCTGGGAACGCCTCAAAGTCCCCCAGGAAGAGCTGGAAAACGTTGCTGGGGAGAGGGTTGTCTGGAGTAACCTTGCTAAGTCTGCTGCTCCTGCAACCCGGCCCCAGATAAGCGGAAGATGATGGATGGATGGGTCCATTAATTACTTGGTCTATCAAATGTCAGAAAATTGTGAAAAATGTCCATCATAGTTTCCTCAATAGGAGTAGCTGGAACCAGAGAACTGATGTATCGATTATCAAAATAGTTGCAGATTAATGTCCTGTTCATCGACTAATTGATTAATTTGCAGCTCTTCTATGATGTTGTAGTACTGGACAAAGTGAAGGTTTCATTTGAAAGGCTGTGATGTCGCAGCAGATGAAGAATTAAAAGCTGTCCTCTCCTCTCCAGGGTCACACTGACGAGTTGTGGGGTCTGGCTGTCCACCCCAAGAAGCCTCAGTTCCTCACCTGTGGTTATGACAGGCAGGTATGCCTGTGGGACTCAAGTTCCCATCAGCTCATCTGGATCAAGACTATGGAAGTAAGTTTAGCCAACGCTGCCCTCTGGGGTCAGTCATGGGAATTACAAAGCACACAATAAATGATGAATCGGCCAATATTTTATCAGTTCTGATGTCCTTGAGAACCAACAGGACCTGCACATTTAGCAACTAAAAACATACAAATGTACATGGAAACAACCAGAGTTATGTGATATAAAATCTTTTGCATATTGGACCACGATTGGCTTCCAAACTAGTTGTGATGTCACAAAATCCTGCTCATACGTACACCTGTTAAACTGAGATTTAAGGTGAAACTTTGCACGTTCAGCGTGAGATGTGAAAACAGCCTTTTAGTGTCAAACTCTGCACACACATCATTCTGCACAGTGAAGCTCAAACATCCAGATGAAGTAACAATAAACACAACACAAAACCGGTATTGTACTATATTGCAAATAGAAATAATGACATTTAAAAACATGATGAAAGATGGGAAAGGTTTATTGAAGCAGAAGGTTGGTAAGAAGTTTGTATTTAATTTAAAAAAAACATTAAATGTAGAACATAGCGTATTTGCTTTTCATGATTACCCTGAGAGGCTGTCAATATTTTTTATATAATAATGAAATTAATTTGTATTTATGAAGTAAGATCAATATTTCCTTTTTTTAAATTTCATTTATTTATTTTTATTATTTTATCCTTCAATGTTTTGTTATTTTTTTAGATTTGTAAACATGCTGGTATATGTTGTGATGATATACAGTACGTTAGGTGTTTATTAGGATGTATTAGTTTTATTTTGTATTTTTTGTCTGTTTCAGTGTGACTCTAGTGTTGAGTTTGTTCTTTGTTTATTGTTTAAATAAATAAATAAAAATAAAAAACACAACATAAAGCCCATTTTTGAGCAGGGGCTTTAAATATCCTCTTTCTTCCTGTTTCTGACAGGATGCTGCCCAATCAGCAGGCTTCCACCCGTCTGGAGCTGTGGTTGCCATAGGAACCCAGACTGGCAGGTAGGAGATCCCATCACTAAAAAACACTGAAGAAATATAGTGTTTACATGACACATGCTTCAACTAAAAAAGTTATGAGAAAACAGTCATTGGAGCAGATTGTTGAGCTGTTATTGTTCCTGCAGGTGGCTGGTCCTGGACACTGACACTAAGGATCTGGTCACAGTGCACACAGATGGGAATGAACAGCTGTCTGTCATGTGCTACGGGCCAGGTATGCTGATAACTGTCCTGTGCATGCAGAGTGTTGTTTTCACTGTTGATGTACATGTACAGCACAGCGTGTACTAATGTCAAAGGAAAATATTAGAGATGTTAGAAAGAACTACGAATGATCTTCCTGTCTTCTTTTATTTTATTTAGATGGTAACTTCCTGGCCATCGGTTCCCACGACAACTACATCTATATCTACGCCGTGGCGGAAAATGGGAGGAAGAACAGCCGAGTGGGGAAGTGCTCGGTGAGCACCTGTATTTATAATCCCCCCCTCATCCGTGGCTCCATTATTTTTAGTTCCTCCCGGCATCATCTTTATATTTAGTTCCCTCCTCTGCTCTATGTTTGGGCCTCCGCTCTGTACACTCTGTCCTCACTGTGTGTTGATGCAGAAGCTGTAAAATGATAAATGACAACGAGCTGAGTCATACAGTGCTGCGTCTCTACGTAAACATAATGACTAAGGGTTGCTGTATCATATCCAATCCATATTTTTAGGATTATTTTTGGTGCTTGAGAAACCATATTGCCTCTACTCCGGGAATACTGTGATGGTCAATTATCTAACTCTGTCTTTTTGTATCTCATCTCAGGGCCACTCTAGTTTCATCACCCATCTGGACTGGTCAGTGGACTCCCAGTACCTGGTGTCAAATTCAGGGGACTATGAGATACTCTATTGTAAGTATGATGACTGTCATCCTCTCACAGCCTTTGTTGTTTTGATGGTTTTAATGCAATTTCTGTTTCTAAAATAAGTTGATGTGAGCCGCTGAAAACTTGGTTTCAAATCTTAAAGGCACAATGAGTAGGATTTGTTGGTTGCGGTTTGTAAACACAATATTCAAAGTGAGCCCCTCCTCCCCAGCGCAACGCCATTTTTGTAGCTTCCTCTTGGATGCGTGCTTACAATCTGGCACCTGGTCGCTACGTTTCTATAGAGGTTGACGATTGATGATTGAGAGGGATTATTTTTGTATCAGTCTTGTTTTTTTTAGGAAAATCCTACTCATTGTGCCTTTTAAGTAGTTCCCTATAACAGTGAACATTCACGACTAAATAAAAAACAATAAAGTAACAGTACCCATGATACTAATTTATGCTAAAACATGTATTTGTTTTGTGTGTGTTTTCGCAGGGATCCCATCAGTGTGTAAACAGGTGGTCAGTGTGGAGACCACCAGAGACATCGAGTGGGCCACCCACACCTGCCCTCTGGGCTTCCAGGTGTTTGGTAAGTGAAGGCTCCCTCCCTCTCCCTCTTTAGGTGTGTGTTTGTGTTTTAACGTCCATTCAATAGACGTTTCTGCTCCTCAGGCTTGTGGCCCGACGGCTCAGATGGCACCGACGTCAACGCCGTCTGCAGGTCCAGTGATAAAAGCCTCCTGGTTACCGGAGACGACTTTGGGAAGGTCCACCTATTCTCATACCCCTGTTCTCAGTTCAGGGTAAGAAACTGTGTTCTGTTATTCAACATCTCAGTAACGTCAAGAAGGAGCTCTTGTAAAACTTTGATTTTATCAGAAAGGCAAAATTATTTTTTTTGCTTTTCCTTTCAGGCTCCCAGCCATGTTTACGGCGGCCACAGCAGTCACGTGACCAACGTGACCTTCCTGCATGACGACGGCTACCTGGTGTCAACTGGAGGAAAGGACATGAGCGTGATGCAGTGGAGGATAGTCTGAGGGAGCCGACTGAAACGGATACTGTTGATTTCTTACTGCTGCTGGGGCCTGAAACCCTGCGGTGGACTGCACTAAACTGAACCAAACCAAACTTTAATTAACGCTAAAAAAAAGTGGCTGAACTGAAGTGAACTGACAGAAGAGGAACCCGAGATTTCCTTCCTGAACTGTTGGAGGTGTTATGTGCGGTTGCTTGAAATACAAAAATCCTGAATATTTCACCTTTTCTTTAGCCACACTACATGTAAAAAAAAAAACCTCTATGTAGCACTGTAGCCAAGTCACCAATGACATGAGACAAAATGGATCAAATCCAACTAAACAGAACCAAAGGCTCTGACTTTCTGACTGCATCGGTATAGTTTTGGCTTTCACTGTTCTTGTATTGTGCGCACTCCTGCCATAGATGAAGAGGTTCCAGACTGAATATCATCGCGCTGGAGATCCAAGAGCTTTGGAACAAAAAACTGTGTACGGAAAGACAGAACTTAGTGATTTTCTAATTGTTAAACTTTCTTTTATTTTGTATTTAACAACTCAGGAAAGCACTAGTGAAGCAGGACTCTTCTCTGTTATTAACAGATCAGAACGAGCCCTAAACACATCTCACTAAAACTACAGTTGATATCAGATTCAGCTGTTGTCCAACCATTATTGATTCATTTGCCTTGACTAAAAACGACCTATACAGTCGAGGCAAATGCTGAATTTGGTGGACATGATAATTAAATACAGCGCGGTCCAGCCAGATGTGACGTTACCCACCATTTTAAACTATGATCCTTTTCAGGGCAATGAGAAAATAGTTAGGATTTTAACCATTTTCTACAACATTATCTGAACAGGTTCTATGTTTTTGTGCTTCCAGGTCTTAAAAAAAAAGGTACCTCTCTTATTATTTATTGATCAAGAGTCCAATCCTTCAGTGAAAATTTCAGTTCCTTTGAGTTTTTCCCTGCAATAAATCCCTGTTTAGTCCCATACGTGTAAATAAACTGAGAGGCTTGAAACAGATATGAGCAAAAATGTGGGTGAATACACCGTATTTGAAAGTGTTTCAGATTTTGGGATGGCTTGTTGTGTCTTTCCTTTGCCTTTAGATGCAAAGAAGATGAAAAGCAAGCATGTATTGTTTTTTGTTTTTTTTAATGATGTGAAGCTTTTTCAAATCTGCATCTATCTGCATTTTACTGCACCGGGATCAGTTTAGGAAGAGGAAGGATGAGACCATTACACTGTAACTGTTTACGTCTGATGTGCACCATCAGAAGATATTTAACTGAACTGAACCTTCTTGAGGTGTTTTTGTTTTTCTATAATGCACTGCTTCAGGCTGATACACATGCAGCAGGTCTATTTACCTGCAGAATACAACAAGCAGATCACCGTTTAGTACTTTCCAGAGCGTTTCATCAACCAATGACGTCTGCTTTCAACCTTCCAGGATGCATTCTGTCCGTACACCTGCTGCAAACCAATATCACACACATGCATGAATAAACTAGATTTCTTTTGACAGGGGTTCAGCAGATTTTAGTATGACCATAACTGATATATGAAGCATATTGGTGTTTTACGGTTGGCTAATAGTTGGAGTTGTCTTACCAGGAAAGAAAACACTTAAATCTAACAGCAGTGATATAAAGTCAGCACTCTACAGAGTGAATGTAACATGATTTGTCCTACTACTAAACACCTTTAAACACTAAGGGGCTGCAGAATACCATTGAACTTTAACATTTGTCTGAAAGTAAATGCAACATGAAATTCCTATAAGGCTGTGTCTTATACTTTCCACTTTATGACTTTTTATTTTTTGGGTTTCTTTATTTTACAGTCTTACAGATTTTACAGTTTTACAGATAAATTCAATGCAAATGACATTTTGTGTTTTACAAACAAAAAGCAGAAAAGGACAAAAAAATATTAATAATTGGCAAAGGATTAAAAACAAAAAACACACACAACGTGAAATAAATACATAGAATAAAATAATAAAATAAATTAAAAAAAAAGGGAGTTCAAGTTGCTTACAAATTCAACATGAAATTTCATTCATGTGGTGTATCCAAAAATAATGACAATGACAGTCGGTCTGCAAATTACATATCAGGAGATTTAAAGCTTAGATTCAGTGTAGTCCAGGAAGGGACTTTTTTACAGTCTTTACTTCAAGAGGAAGTCTGATCAAAGCCCCTTAGAGATGTTATGTGTAAATATAATGCCTTTTATATTCTTGCAAGGTTTATAGTTCTTTATATATACATAAAAAAGACCATATAGTAGAAAAAAGATAAATTGGAAGGGCATCTTACTACAGCAAAATACCACACTTAAAGCTTCTATAGACCACTATGACATTATATAGGAATACTTGCTGTGCGTTCCAATACCCATACTACCATACTATTTACTATGCCAGAAAATTATTTATTATGTCTTAATACATAGTATGTGAAATGCAGTATGCCAAAAATACCAGGACATACATTATATATATAAGATATATGAGCAAGAGGGTCAAAGTTCAAGGCGCAATGTTATGATGAAGTAGTAGGGCTACGTTCCAAATCGCATACTTTTTCTTTTTACTCTTAGTACGTACTGCAGCTGCCCCTACAAAGTACAGTATGCACTGTTGCATGCAGTATGCATACAACTGGTACATACTACTTTGGCAAAATATTGTGCCTTGAACTTTGACCCTCTCGCTCATATATCTGCTGTGCAGAGGATTGTGGGTCAGAATAGCAAGAAAAGCATGCCCATCCCACCCATAGTAGGACATCCTGGTAATTCTGACATACTGCATTTGACATACTATGTATTGGGACATACTCAGAGGTGTAAAGTTACTGAGTACATTTACTCAAGTACTGTACTTAAGTACAATTTTTAGGTACTTGTACTTTACTTAGAGTATTGCCATTTTCTGCTACTTTATACCTCTACTCCACTACATCTCGGAGGTAGATATTGTACTTTTTACTCCACTACATTTATTTGATGCCTGTAGTTACTAGTGACTTTGCAGCTTCAGACTATCAATAAATACTGTTAATTAATAAATATCCCACAATGCATTGCGGTAGTGACGACAACATTCATAACGGATGTTGACGGACAGCTCTGTAACCTCAGTAACGCTTCAATTTAAAAGTAAGTATTATGTAATGTATTATGTAAGTATAAGATTTCACTTTGCTATAGGCGTAATATATATTTTAAAGGGGACATATCATGCTCATTTTCAGGTTCATACTTGTATTTTGGGTTTCTACTAGAACATGTTTACATGCTTTAATGTTTGAAAAAAACTTTATTTTCCTCATACTGTCTTCTTGGATATAGCTGTATTTACCCTCTGTCTGAAACACTCCGTTTTAGTACATTTCAATGGAATTGCAACAGAATTGCGTTGCTAGGCAACAGTTTGGGTCCATATTTACATCCTGTCAGCTGCTGTCATTCACATACACTGCAACAGGAAATAAACTGGGATCCATTTAGAATGTTTAGGTTTAAAACTGTGAAATGGTCTAAATATTGTAGATTTGTGACATCACAAATGGACAGAAATCCTGACGGCTTGTTTCAAAAGCTCAGTTTCCGAATACGGCTGTGTGTATTTCCATGTGGAT
>CAKAKR010042314.1:19295-45192 GCA_916700685.1 Adelosebastes latens | reverse complement strand
ACCTGCTGATGAACAATACACTGCAGATAAACACAGATATCACTGACTGAGAAATAACCTCATGGCAGATATTGGGAACCAAATGGGATTTAGCAGTGGAACTGCATTAGACGAACAGTAATTGATGAATCATAACCCACAGCTTCATGTTAATTCCATGCCTACTCACCGCCCCAAAGCATGATGGGAGGATGAGAAACTGGGATATATATACGGTAGCTCTTATGCGTGTGTGGCTGCAATTTCCTGTGAGGTCAGCCATGACGTGGAGGTGAAGCGCAGCGTTTTGCAGCAGGGTCAGCTAAGTGTGTGGGTGTCTTAATGACCTCACAAGTGTGGGAGGAATAACTCAGCTGACAGCGCCAACTATAATAAAGTACTGAGATCTGCATCGGTACACCAGCTGCACAACGTCTAGGATTACATAACAAAGAGTATTCACATCATACGACTTAAAACGCCACGTCTGCGTCACACCATCATTAGTAAACGCTGCTGCAGAGTCTGCTGCGGTTTCAGCAATGTGCACACACTAACCCTGATCTGGACAACTCTGGATGATTTAGCTTAAACAAATGAGGGTTTTGGTCTTTCTTCAATCAGTCTTAACAAAAGCAGGATGTCATGGTCCTAGAGTTTTGGTTATAGTTGTGTTTAGCTGTTTTAGTTTGAAAGTCCTCTCCTCTTGTATCTTGTCTTATTTTACGTCCTGCCTTTGTTTGTTTCCCACATGTGTGATTGTCTGCCCCGCCCTTAGAAGTTTCACCTGTTCCTCGTCAGCCCTGCTGTCACCTCTCCGTCATTATCTCCCTACTTTCTTTGGGTACTAAGGCTGCAGTCGAAAAGTAAAAGAAAATGACGTCCTGATGTCTCTTCCTAACCACTTTTCCTTGACCTGGATGGAAAACGTCATGTGGTCGAGGAAAGATGTGAAGGAGAATTCAGAAGGACTTATAGGAAAAGACAACCGTGGTGTTCAGAGAATCCGACTGCTCTTTCACTATAGGCTCCGTAATTATGATGCAACCGCAGCGGATGTTGACGTGGGTCTGCCGTGGTGAAACTACAATGTTCTGAAGATGGACTACAAAAGGCTCTGCTTCCCCCCCGTGCGTTGTTAAACAGCTCTTTCAGTGACAGACTGCTTCACCAGCGGTGTGTTAAAGAGAGATACCACAGGTCCTTCTGCTGCTGGAACACTTTACATCAACATATAATAAAGGATTATCTGACCTAACGTGGACAACCATTTAATGTATATTTCTTCCTACTCCTTATCGGACGTAATATTTATTGATGTTGATTATTTGTTTGCTATATGCTTACTGTTCATTTTATTTGTTATTCTACTTATTTGTTACTTGTTTGAAATAAATAAATAGAAATAAGTGAAATGGAACTGTCCACTCATATTTATCAACATGAATCCCAATTAGTATATGACTGTATGAAAATATTATGCAAGATAAACATATCGTTTGTTTTCATGAATTGCACTTTAAAAGTTGCGGATGACACTATCTCCTTTCCTTTGGTGAAGGATGCTCCAGTGTATCCTATGCTAAAGGAGATAAGAAAGGAAGCATTGAAGCACCTTTCCTCAGCATTTAGATGATTCAAACAGCTCTCATCACGGCTGCTACTGAGATACTTCCGGGTCATTTCACTCCGTTAGGAACCTTCCTATAAGAGAAAAAGACTTTTCAACCGCAGCCTTCGTCTCTGTGCTGTCCCTTATGTTTTGTCGGTTCGTCTTCGTCTTCATCGCTGTCTGGAGTTTTGCTACATAGGTTCGTTACCTCTTTTGCCTGTTACCAGCCTGCTGTTACCGGCCTGTGACTGTAAGCTCATGATTGAATTAAAGTATGCAAGAAAGAAGATTTATTATGTCCTAATACATAGTATGTCAAATGCAGTATTGCCAAAAATACCAGGATATCCTAATACATCCAGTATTTTGCAGTATGCAAGCCAGCATGCTTTTCTAGCTGACTCACAATCCTCTGCGCAGCGGATATATTAGCAAGAGGATTAAAGTTCAAGGCGGAGTTATGACGAAGTCCCAATTGTATGTATACTGCATGCAACAGTATGTACTTTGTAAGGGCAGCTGCAGTATAAAGTAAGTGTGATTTGGGTCTCCCTGTCTCCCTGTCTTGTCTTCACTTGGATCCGTCCCACTGCTCCCTGCAGCACCAACCCTGACACAGGATGTGGAGCAGTGGAGCAGTGGAGCTAGATGTAAAGCCAGTCTTCTGGCTCCCTCTACTGGAGCTCCAACTTCACCTACAAATACTGTACAGTCCACCTATACTGCATATATTCCACACATCCACATAACTCCATCTCAACTTCATATCAAACTGAAGTGAAGATGTTGAATACAGCAGCAGACAAGTGGAATAAATACACCAGAGATATTGTGTTGTGTGGGCACAGGTATGAAGGCTTGACATTTCAACAGCCTACTTCATTTTTAGCATTTAGTTACTGCAGCAACACATTTCCTCATCCAGTCGTTACTATGGCAATCGCACCTGGTATACTTAATGAACACTAGAATAGATCCAACATTTGTTTTATGGGTAGGGCAACATTTCTGTTGTACACAGAAGCTCAAAGGTTTTAGGGCTGAAATCAATACCAGAGTACAAATATTTTCCAATATGTACCGTAACACCAGAGGCCTTTCACCCCCAGTCTATAGAGTCGTGAGTGGAGATGTAGCTTTTATAGGAGTGGGGGGGTTGGTTGGTTACAAAACCTGCCTCCACATCAGCTAATAGCAAATTCCAATTGCAAAAGCTGAGTTTCAACCAGTAGAGGACAGTATCTATGCATATTTACAACACAATAATTCAAATACTTTGCACTAGTGCAGGGGTCAGCAACCTGCGGCTCCGGAGCCACATGCGGCTCTTCAGCTCCTCTCCAGTGGCTCCCTGTGGATTTTTAAAAATGGAAATGAATAACTGTTCATTGTTTACATTTTCATTTTTATTTATCATTGTTGTAGGTCTATGGTACGACGGAGTATTAGGGCCACATTGAGGAAAAAAAAATAAATCTGAGATTTCGTGAATAAAGTTGTAATATTACAATAATAAAGATAAAGGTTTACGAGAAAAAAGTCGTAGTATTATGAGAATAAAGTCATAATATTATAAAGTAGCAATTTTACGTGTTATTTTCTTTTTTTCTTGTAAAGTTATGACTTTATTCTCGTAACATTACGACTCTTTTTTTTCTCGTTAAGTTATGATTTAATTCTCGTAGTATTACGACTTTTTTCTCGTAAAGTTATGACTTTATTCTGGAAATCTCAGATTTTTTTCCCTCAATGTGGCCCTAATACTAGTATATTTGCACTTTGTCCCTCACTGCATTAGACTTATATACTATATACTTAGACTATAAACTGTGATACACACATACAGACATACAGACATACACACATACACACATACACACATACACACATACACACATACACACATACATACATACATTGGTTATCAGCTGAAAAAAAGTGTTTTTAACTTTCACATTGCCATAATTGATAACTCAAAGTGAAAAGCTCACGACAGGCGTGTGGTATGTTGTGATTATATTACAGCTAAGGGGGGTGTTGTTAGGGAAAAGGTATTAGTGACGTATATTGTGAGATTTTGCCGCCGTTTGTCTGCTCAAAATACTTGATTAAATTTTGTATTAGAATATGTGATGATGTGTCGGATGTGTGGAGATTATTTATTGCGCATTTCAAAGCAACTGTCTTCTAAATGTTCACACGAGGCTTGATGCTACATAGATTTCCATGTCTGGGACGGTGTAAATCTGTCAAATCAAAACAATACTCTATATTACAGATTTGTTTCCTCACTCAGATGCATGGAATACACACCAGGCTTCATAAACATTTCACATGTAAACGGCCACTGTCAGTCTATAAGACCAGGATGGCGTGAAATGTTTCATATTCCATGTTAAGTGTTGTTGGGACTAGATTTGTCTAATGATAACATAACTCATTACAAATCTCTCTCTCCCCACAAGATGGCAGCCATGATCATCTAAATCATTAACAACCACTGTTGCATTCAGGGACGCTGAGTAACTGAAAAATACTGGAAAGAGCAGCTTTGAAATTTACAATACAACGCTCACATAAAAATCTAATTGAACCATGATGAAAATGTTACCCTGTATCTGCAGACGGTAGTCCGGTGCAGTATAAAAGTGATGTGTGATGTAGAGTGTGTTAAAGAATGTGCGTTGTTGTTGTTAAGCCTCCGTTGACAGAGACTAGTAAATGATTTTGTGCCGTGATCTTAACAACTGCTCCAACAGATGATCTATCTGATCTAAAGCTCTAGAGGAGTCTTGTAATCCATTAAGTACAACATGAAACCCTTAAACCCTATCAGTGACACTTGTGACCTTTGACCTGGCTTGGAACAGTAAGAGTCATACTAAATAAATCACATATAAAATGTGCCAATTACGCAGCCATATTAAAGGGATTCAATGATTTATAACTTCTCTATAATCTATAATGGGCTCCCCTCCTTATTCATATGATGAAATCATTAATACTTAATTGGCACATTTCATATGGAATTTAGTATGACTTATAAATATATGTTTGGTTGGGACCGAGACAAAAAGTTATATGTTGTTGCCTTTAGTTTTGTGACTGCCTGTTGTGTTGTCCCATCTTGTCCCCGACACAAGCAAGACGCACGGCGGGCCTGAGGAGTTATCGGGACTATACCTCCTAGTTTCAATACAGAAACCTAAATAAGGTGGCAGCTAGCTGGAGAAGATCGCTAAATAACAACCCACTCGCTGTTGGCTATATTGTATGTTATTGTATGTCGGCTAAATATCACAATATAAAACATATTTTTTCAAAAAGTACAAACGTAGGAAGATAGCAGGTACTACTAACCCATCTTTAAAAGGTACTGTTTGTAACTTCTTACACGTATAAATCGGGTCGGTGTCCCATGGGCGCTCGCGTGTGGCTACGCTGTTCAGACTCAGACTCCAACACAAACTACACGGAGGTACCAAAACCGCAAAGTTAAATCTAGTGAAGCCCGTCTTGCAAAACAGTGTCAACTCTTCCTGCTCTAGCCCCCCGACCGTGGTCAGAAGACACAGGTGAGACCAGAGCTTTGGTCTCCTGCCTGCCTTCACTCACACACCGCGCTCATTCTCACTCGCTCCACCTCTCACGTGCATGCGCGCACACTACACACTGCAGACGACGGGAGTCTGAAGCATGATAACACAGTATCAGCGTTGATTCATGGAGAGACCTTTGTCTGGTCAGCTAACATTACTGCCAAGCAGCTGAAATATAGAGTGATATTGTGGTTTTAGCTGACGTGTGTCGCCTCACTGTGTTGACCGATGCTCGTTCATGTCTATGTAGAGCGAGCACAAGCGCGAGCGCGAGAAACAGGACGCTGACTTTAGTTGACTTGACGGCCACATCTGTCGCTGTTAACAAGCAATTTCTGATTCTTACATAGAGTCCCTTTAAGTGGTTACGTCCGGTTACGTCTCCAGTCTGATACGGAGCAGGCTGATATGTACGTGGTTTGTTTACATGACGTAACAGACGTGCAGATTTAACGGATTCAGTGTAGACAGAGAGCGTCACGATGCTACACGATGCCTACAAGCGCGATAGTCGGACGCTCCCATCCATTTAGGATACGGTGTGATACATCTGTTGCTAGGCAACAAAAAACCTTTTTAAAACAAATCTGAGTGCAGTGAATAGAGGCAGCACATGGAGGATTTGAGATGTAAGACAATTTCATCAAGAGTTGTGAGGTTAATGACATCAAGATGAGTCATCTTTATAGTTCTAGCTGATTGCTGAGACGTGTTATTTATCTTAAGTGAGGAAGCACTGAGTTTGTCTTTCAAATTTTTTTTCTGTGAAGAAAAGAAGCAAAGTTATTACATGACCTTGTCGAATGCAACTCAGGAGGCATTAGTACGTACGTATTAGTAGTAAGTTTGGCGTGTGGGGTGTTCCTCCACGGTGCCCTTTTGCTTACCAGAAGTGATTTTAACTATAACTAATGCTGTGCAATTTCATCTATAACATTTAAGATTTTAGAATTATTAGTGCACTATTAGTCCAGACTGCAATAAGACAACACATGTCATAAATAATGATGGTCAAGTAGATACAGGATCAAAAAAGAGGAATACCATGGGGAATAGTTAACTGTGTGGTCGCTACATTTCACTTACTTTTTAATTGAGCAACTGACAAAACACAGGGTAGGACAAAAGCACAACACACCTCAGTTTGAACTATTTTTCACATATTGATTGATGAGGAAAAATCCTCGCACACGTGCTGATGCACATACGTGTTACCACGGTTATCAAATTATCTTGCATTAACATATCGCAAATAGAGATCTCTGTCAACGGTGGATAATGATGGATAACAGTAGTTTATCTTTTGAATCCATGCTAAAATCACATATCTAATATCATGCAGCACTGCGGCTGGTCTGCTCTGCTTTCACACCACAAATGAACCGCACTATGATTGGAGCCGGACCGAAGCCACCTGAAAACACGAAAAAGGTTAGGTGTGAGAGCACCCTAAATGGACAAATGAAAGGTTTAAAAAAAAAAAAAGATGACAAATCTTGTCCAGTATATCTTCTCACTGTTTTCAATAAATACATGTTTATAAAAAGCATTAGTACTGAACAGACATTTTTTTTTTTTTGTCAGTCTGCCTGGGAAAGATTCAATTAACACTGAGAGAAGATTAAAGAAAATGAAGCCTCCCAGGAGAAGATGTCTCTCACACAGCAGAGCAGAGACACACACACACATCTTATTAAAAGGACCGACCAGCCTTGTTCATCAGACAATGACAGATAAAGCTCATTAAAAATCTTTGTGGAGCACATTGGCAGACAACGGTTATGAGATCAGGACCCCTACGAATCCCACCTGAGCTTCCAAATTCAATCAGGTGAGCACATGTCACTGGAGCGCGTTACAGGTGGACTGTGATGTAGACGAGATATTCAGTTCTAATGAAGTAAGTATAGTCATCATGCATAAGAGCAAAGCTACTGCAAAACCCAGCTTTACAAACATGCACACCACAAAATGACCAAATGCACGGCAGCCTTTATATAACATCCAATATCCTAAAATGCTAAATTCTACTAAAGTAAGCCAGGCTGCACGCAGAGCATTCATCATTAACATCTCCTTCACGCAGTTTTACAGCACAGCTTTGAGAACATATGCTTCACTATGAGGTCAACCTACTGCGAAGTATTTAGTGCCAAAATATGCACTGCTGCTCATGTAAAAGTACCGTTGATATACTGAGTGAAAATACCAAACATCAGGGACTTCCGTGTTTATATCAAACCGATTGTAAAAGACAGAGAAACAGTAGCATCGGGCATAAGACTGATATTATAAATACCGCCTCGTCGTCTTGACTGAACATTGATTGCTGAATAATTATATGGTAATTTCCAGAGTCAGCTGATACCAATCAAAATCAATGCGATGCTTGAGTTCTGTAATATTGCAACTTAAAGTGTACCATCATCTACGCACAGCTTCAAAGTTTTAGATTCTGACCTTTAATCATAGCATTTACATCAATATGAGTTGGGAAATAGCAGAGCCGTTGTGCCAAAATGACTGTCTTTACATTGCACCATCACGTGGTGAATCTCACGGCGCAATAATAGAGTCTTTCCAAGTCCTTGGCCCAGCCCCTAAAGGTAAAGTACTTTTTAAACTTTTCATAATACAGATTACGCTGCAACACTGCCAAGACTATCCGCCAACAGCCAACATAAATCCAAAGTGCAAATCAAGTCAAAGCAGATAACACACATGATGAATTTGTTTGCATTTTAATCTCATCATTGGGAAATTCTCAAGCACATTTTAACTTAGACAGCTTTTTATCCATTATTTTCCTCCATATCTCAATATGATGACACAATGAACAACATTAGTAATCTTTAATAAGTCAGTCAGTGTTTCTTAGGGATGCACCGATACCGATACCGATACCAGTATCGGGTATCGGGTCCGATACTGTGCTAATGTACTCGTACTTGTACTCGCAAAACGGCTCCGATACAACGGCCCCGATACCACTTTACGACAGCGTGACGTTAACCTCTCGTCACCATCTTTCGGGTCCTATCGCGCGCGCTCACGCTCCACCACCCCGACGGTGCGGGCGAGACGGGCCGGTGATCCCACCTCAGCCGGCGCGCGCCAGCCCTCACTTTGCCACGGGGTTTTGCTTGCACCCTCTGACTCGCGCGTCCGTTAGACTACTTGGTCCGTGTTTTGGGTGGGTTGCAGACATCGCCGCAGACCCCTGGCGTCTTTTACATGGGCCGAGCCCCGCACTGGTGGTACGACACGGTTGGGGCGCACTAAGGACAGTCCGCCCCGGTGACACTTTGTCCACGGCCCCGGGAAGCACCTTCGCCCCGAGCCTTTCCAAGCCGACCTAGAGCCGGTTGCGGTGCACCGCCTCGTATGCGGGACTTCCCAGCCTGCGGTGTGTCGCTCCAGCTGGCTGTTAACGAGGGTCTTTTGGCACAGAGAAGTACTCGTATCGGCGAGTACCCAAATGTAAGTACTTGTACTTGTACTCGGTCGGAAAAAAGTGGTATCGGTGCCTCCCTAGCACTAACCACAAAGGCCAGCGGAGGCTGATGGGAATAAAAGAAGAAGAAGACACATGCCTACTTTATTGCTCGCCGAGGGGAACGGCATTAGTTTTGCAGGTATTTGGTCATAAAGCAAATTGAAATTTGGACTAAATGATGGCGTTGGATGAAAAGTTGTTGGGTTTTTTTTTTCACATTTATTTATAAAGGGCGGAGTTCCACTGAAAGCAAGTTACACATTGACACCTTGAAGCTGCTGTTAAGGGTCTTGCTCAAGAGCACCTCAATGGTGGTGACTGTATAAGTGTGAGTGAATCGGTGTTATCAGAATCAACACGCATTTCAAACAAATTCATTCAAATGGGCCCACATTGATATTGATATTCATATCAAAGTGGGCATGCATGCATATGTTGCAATTTAGTTAAAAAGACGATAACGGCATCCTCATTTTCAGGATTGAGAATTAAGAATCTGTTGAGAAAACATTAGCAACCTTGAAAAGCACTTTGACTCAAAGGAAGTACGAAGCTTGTTGAGCTGGAAGCACATCAGTAAGTCCTTCAACTGTGCAGATGAGTGATTGAGTAGTGGGGATGATGAATGGGTTAATCCACACACGGATCCACTCTGCAGTGATGGGGTTTAGCTGGGGCGCCCACGCCACTGACCAGATTACACAGCACCTAATGCTTTGTAAGATGATTACATCTATTTCAGGAGGCATTTATTCCATCGCAGAGTTGTAACCGTGTTTGATTGCATCGCATGGACCTATTGTTCCTCATCGTCACCGCCAAAGGAATTGGTGTGACGTTAAGGGTCCATCTTTATTGAGTGAGTAGTAATGAGTGTGTATAACAACTCTGCATGCACACTAACAAAGTGTAATGCAATGATCGAGAAAAAAACAAACAAGAAGCCATGAAAATGGAGTTGTGTCCAGTTCTAGACAATTACAAACGTTCAGCAAACACGTGTCTGCTTCTATTCAACGTAATACATCCTGATGAGAATGAATGGTCTCTGATGAATGAATGACGTTAGTTAACTATAAGTGGCTCGCTCTATATCGGTCAACGACGACCGATAACCATTATTACTTTGTAATGACGGCTTGTGGGTAATAGAAGTTGGAACATTTTTCATGCGCAACATTATGAGTGAAAGATATGAGCGTGTTCCTGGAGAACATCTGTTGCAGGATATTATGTAAGCAATCAAACGTAGGGAAAAGATTATAAAATGTAATCCACATATTAAATGAAAAAAACGACTCCTAATGGAGTTTGTCCACACAGTTCATATTTGTTATCAAGAAAATAGTTATTTTTGGATTGTCACCCTGATTTTAAAAAGAAAAGGAACAGACAGGGAAGCTGAAGGGATATACAATTACATTAACAGAAAAAATCAACTGTTAATATATTCAGGCCTTTGTTTGTTTGGGGTTTTGTAAGTGTTAACAGAATCTGTGTACCAACAGCTTCCCCAGCATAGATGCATAGAAATACACTGACACAGTTAACACAGAAAACCAGCAGAGAGAGCTGACGGAGGTGTGACAATCATTTCACCCCTGCTAGAAGGGAGAGGAGTCAGCAGAACTAAAGCCTGGTTGTGACAGACAACCAGGAATAGCTGAGAGCAATATGGGAACCAGACTCCAGGACTAGTCTGGTCAGCACTAGTGTTATTCATTTTATGTAACCAGTAGGGGTGTAAGCAAATATCGAAAATATAGAATATCGGGACATTATGTTTTGTGATACTGTATCGATTCTCAAAAACACTAACGATTTTTAACTAATAGTTTACATGCAAAGATTAACTCGGTCAACACTTGATTTCATTATAGTAGTGCTATGATGTTGGATGTTACAGGGACTGTTATAACTGCAAATGCAGAGCCTACTTTTCAGATTGCATAAAAAAGTCAACATTGTATTTCACTCAGATTTTATGCGTATGGTGGTGTTCTTTTTACTAGGACAGTTTTCCTAAAATTAGATTTTTAAAAATCGCTAATTCCGCTAACAGTATCGCAGTATATCACAATATATTGAATCGTAACCCGTTATCATGATACGTATCGTATCATCAGATTCTTGCAGATACACAGCCCTGGTAACCAGCCACATGGAAGAATTGAGGAAACCCCGGGCTGCCGCGTTCGGACTAAGCTATCAGGGTTTAAGAGAGGATGCTAGCAAGCAGGGAGGTACAGGTATCAGGGTTAGGTTAAGAGAGAGGCGGTAGGTTTGAGGTTACTTTAGTATCATCTTCTCAACTCTCCCGCTGTGTGGAAACTAAAGCAGTTGTGGGAGCCATCACTTCTCATGTGAATCTTGTTTTTGGTCATGCCGATAGATGGGAAAAGCAATTGTTATTTGTATGTGGAGGTATGTTGTTGACCGTGTTTAATAAAGGTTGTTTAATATAAGTCCATATATGTACTTGATTTGTATCTTTGTAGGACAGTTTTACAGACAAGAAATGCAAATAGCACAAATATCAATCATTTGTTTTGGTTACAGAAGAAAATAAACGCTTTCCCTGAGAAACGTGAGAATAGTGATCTTAATTCTTACAAAAAAACAAACATCAATTATCATTTTATCAAGAATTGTGCAGCCCTAGTAGACAAGATTATTTTTTGTTATGAAAATATGGACACATAACATGATATTAGTGACCCATTTTTAAAGATTTAAATCTTCAGTAGGAAACCAATGGGCTTGGGGCTGAGAGCCATAGACTGAGTAGGAAAGTCAGAAAGTATTGAGACACAAATTAACATATTGTTGGTCATGTACATACATGATTATTGTAATGATAAAACATAAAATGCAATTAGAGTATACCGTAAGTAATGCACACCAAAAGCTCTGGGTTATGTGTTGATGGCCTAGTTCACACTACACAAGCTCGGATTTTTCCACTTCCACTTTTTTGGATCTCCCGACAAAAACCCAGATCAGAGGCAAATCGGCATTGGCTCGGTGCGCGATGCATGGCAGACGCATTCCAGATATCTAGCATGCTAAATATGTGGACCTGTCGGGGAGTCTGTCAGGGAGCCACAGCCAATGAGAGAGCGAGAAACAAGTGTTTTCGCAACAAAACGTAGTTTGGAGACCTGATCGGGAAATCCTCCCACTAAAAGATCTTGTAGTGTGTGACCCCCCCTGCTGCTGGTCAGATCATGTAGTGTGAACACCACGACGACTTCAAGACTCCCAATTACAAGGCAGCAAGTTGTGTAGTGTGATACACTATACGGGGATCTGACGACTTTGAAAGTCATGTATCGTGACCTTGGTTATAGGTGAGCGCATGCGAAGTGGAGCCACTATTTTGCGCACGTTAGCCCCTTCATCACAACCATCCTGACCATCGCACACAGCCCAGCCCAGCACAGAACAACGAGACTTCCTCACTGAAACAGTGACACAGTCTGCATCTTAGGTTACACAGGCGGCGGATCACTGCTGGACTGTCCTGCTTCTGTGTCACTTCTGCCAAGTATCTCAGCTGATACTTCAGTCCCAGCTGCAATGTTTGCTGCAGTGTTTCAACCTTAAGAGTGGCTGTTAGGTGAGAGGTTAGTCAGCCTCCCAACTCATCACTCATCAGTGACAGGAGGCAACAAAATAAGCCAGATGTATGCAGCTATAAGACTGATAGCCAGGGTCTTTCATTAACTTTTTATCTGCCACTTCTGAAATCAATGCGCTAAATGAAGGAATAACATTTTATGTCATTCAATGTTCAATATATTTTACACAAAAAATATTGCATGCATGGTAAATTCCAGTGTTTGAATTACACCGTAGCTTCTGGGGAGCCCTATTATCCAGGGTTGTGAGGGTACTGTACTTTGTTATTGACATCTATTGTGGTTATTTGCATAAAAACACACAAATGATTAGGAAATAAATGATTGTATTTTTAAATTAAATATGTGCTTTGATAAAAAAAATATATATATATTGTAGTTTTAATTATGTAATTAAAAGGAATCATTCCTTGGGATTTCCACAGAATCAGACAACTAGGAGCCGACTGTCAATTCCCCTCTCTAGTGTTGTCCCTGTCCAACAAAGTGGCGGACGGCCTGACGATTTTACCTGCCACTGCCAACAATTTACCCGACGGGTGGTGGGTGCTAATTTCAGACCCTGCTGATAGCAATGCTGATTGTGTACAAGACAAGACAATGCCACTTCGGTGAAAATGCATTTTGAAACTGGCACAAGAAAGAGGAACATGGTAAAAAAGTATCTAAGCTTCACTGTATATAAGAAATATTTCAACTTGAAGCAGCTTGACTCTGTGCCGATAGCTTTACAAAGATCTGTAGTCAGAGAATGTACAGTATGGTTTGTCCAACACGCTGGGATACGCCTGATTCTCCAACGTCCCTCAAGTCTCGGTCACTAGTGCACTTAAGGTTTACTGTAAGAAATGACAATTCCAAACCTTCACAGAAGAAGGTGGTCAAAGCCTTTAAGTGGTATGGAGATCATGAGGTTGACCCGCAGCGCCTGAACAGAACCTTATAGCTTGACCACTGTCTACATGTGCACTTTAAAATCAGGCCTGTAATACAGCACATTAAGAACAGGGCACCTTGTAGTCCAGCAAGCTATTGTTGTTCAATCATAGCCTGTATGTAAGAAGTGGACGTAGTCACCGTGACTTCACCCGTTGGTTTGTGGACTACGGTTTTGAAGCCGGCATTTTAGCCGTCATCATCTTGATCTTTTGCAACCAGAAATGACGAGAGAGGGTGGAGCAACCGAACGCTGAATGAGATCTTTTTAGGCGACCAAAACGTTTCAATTAACCTTCATGAACTGAAAACACACTGTGAAAAGGTTTAAAGTTCTAAGACGAAAACACAGACAACTCCCTGACCGGACAACGGCGTGGTAGCGACCTGTCAATCACATGGTAGCCACGCCCTAAAGCATCCCCTGCTTTATGGTCTATTTGACTCTAAATGGGACCATAATTTACTAAATGAACATCATGCTGTATTGAAAAAGACTTGAAACTAGTGATTGAGACCATAAACTCATGTTTACAATGTTTACTGAGGTAATAAATCAAGAGAGAAGTAGGCGCATTTTCTCATAGACTTCTATACAACCAGAGGAGTCGCCCCCTGCTGGCTGCTAGAAAGAATGCAAGTTTAAGGCACTTCCGCATTAGCTTCACTTTTCAGACCCGGAGGTTACCCACTGGGTTCAATACGTAAAGAAAAATGGAGGATCATTACTATAACATAACTATCAAGTTATGTTGAACGGATAATCATGACACGAAACCAATTGAAAGTAACGTGTTCTGGATTCGACATGTAGATGGAAAGATTGTGGATTAAGTTGAGGCTGTCTGCCGACTGTAAACTGCAACAGCCTGCAGTAACGTTACCACAACAACTAAATACGAGGGATCAGGTGAATGAGGCACTGGGCGGCCCCACAAATGAAAGGAACATCATCAATTCTACAGCAGATTTTAGAATAAGTTTCATTCATTCAAACAAGTTCCACGTTAGTTCTCATTCGTACGAGCTTGAAAAAGTTACAGTACTACAGTATTCGTTAGTGTACAGTACGCGTAATCATCACTAATGTCATATACACAGTATCCAGCGCTGCATTTAGCTGTGAGCATTGAATTTGCAGTACAAGCTAACGAGATCACATGAATGAAATATCCTGGCAGAAAAAACATAAATATAAAAATGACACCTAAAATATTAGTGTGAGCCCAAAATAAATTCTGGTAAACACTGAATGTCACACATGAATAAGCCAGACAGCTGCTAGCCTACATATTATGTAAAACGTAATGCCAAACACATTCATTTGACCTCTGTCAGGGATAACTGGATCTATGAAAGCCAGAGTCTCTTATAATATATTAAAATGTTTAAAAAAAAACATATTTTTTCATTAGTTTTATTTCATTTGCACAGATGGCTACCCCTCACTGATCAATCTAAATAACATGGAAGATTTAATGCAACTCTGTTTTAACTTTTTACTGGGGTATTTATATGTAGGCTAGTACTGTACACTTTTAGTTTTTAGTTTTATGTATGCACTAATTATCAAAATGTCTATTACAGTTTTTCTTCCACACCGGCAAACACATTGAGATGTTTTAGAGGACATTTCTTTAGGTGCCAGTGCCACAAAACAACCAAATAAGAATCACTGATCATCCTGTCAGTCTGACAAGAGAGCCAGGTTCAATCCAGGTGTTAGGCTATAAATTTATTAGAGTGGAAGTTTATCTTTGGAGTGCTCCTGTCAACAACATAAAGTTACATTAATATGGTTCTAGTTTTCATTACCACTGCTGTGCAATAATCACTTACAGGCCATTTGTACAATAGAAAACAAGAAAACAACATTGCGTTTTAGCAACGCTAGAGACTGAGCAACTGAGTTGAATTGTTCCTTCACTAAGTCAGTTCCTAGTTGAGGTGAAACATAATCAATGCCAGCATGAACAACAACAGTAGTAGTAGAGTAAGGGTGACATGACATCATATCCGTTCCGTATCCGTCAACCGAAACAAACCGCCACGGGCCAAAACGAGGAAGCAGAAAACGTTGGAGGGTCCACGTGGATACGACCTGAAGTTACAGCTTTTATTGTTGTAGTCTGAGTAATGTGACATCATATCCGTTCCGTATCCGTCAACCGAAACAAACCGCCACGGGCCAAAACGAGGAAGCAGAAAACGTTGGAGGGTCCACGTGGATACGACCTGCACCCTCACATGTTAAATCCAGCGTGGTAAACACTACACATCCAGTAAAGGATGGAAACACTTTGGGTTTCACACATTACGGGAAAAGCAGAGCTAGACATCATGGCTAAAGCTGCATGCTAACTCTGTCATGGTGTGTGATCGAGTCGGCCGTCACTCTCATCTCCGTGGTCAAATGGGCCGACGCTACGACTGTAGAGCACCCAGATACTGACATTTATGTTAAATGCATTCTAACGGCCCCGATGGAGCTGACCATGGATGGATAAAGAGAACGGAGCTGACGGGAGAGCTAGCGACGAAGTTAGCAGAAGTATAAGCGTGACTACGTCTGGTTTTCAAAATAAGGTGTTAACAAAGGGAACTGTATAAAATACATATATGAAAATAAGATTGATTGGATTATAAGTATAAAACATTACATGTTCCTTATAAATTAAAAAAGAAAATACCACTAATTTGTGAGGGAAATGTCTTTATTCTTTGATTTGTGGGTTGCTGGAAAAAATTTAATAAATAATTCCTGATGATGATGACTGATATATTTGACTTCAGGACATCTTTGACTGCTGAAAATCAAACATTCTTACTGTATCAATTTAGATATTTTCCTAAGTAAAACTCCCTAGAAGTGTATGATTCAACTTTTTCCCTTCATGGTCTAGTGTTGAAAAAGTTAACAAAAATCTCAATAAATCGTAATATCGAATCAAAATAAAACGACAGGACAACAAGGACAACAGAGGGGTTTAGCCGGGGGGGGATGGTGAAATTACAGGTCGTCACATCTTCACATGAGAGGTAACTTCGATCGTATAGGACACGGCAGTCCTTGCATGGAGGCAGCTGGTTGGCAAACACCTCCTTACGGACAGCGGGGGGGAGCAGGATATCACGTTTCCACCCGGGGTCAGTCACTGCAGATGACTCCATAATGAACAGTCTATAGAGTTACACCCCGTCACTCAATGGCAGACTGCACGACGGAGCAATGTTCTGAGGTAAGGTACGATCCGATCACAGTCACTGATTGCTATTAAAATTCTGAATATATTCGACAACGGTTCAAATCTGTTGAATCTACTAAAAACAAAATGAAGACGGTGAGATCTGAGGACGGGCTGAGAGAGAAACCAGATCACCAAGTAGTCCAAGTAGTGGCCTGCAGTGTTAAGTATGTTGCTGTATGTTTGCTTTCTGTTTTACTGTTGTATAAAATGTTCTATGAAAGGTCTACATTATTGTTAATAACTATGTATACATAAATTATACAAAACATACAAATTAATACACCCCCGACTCCGATTCCAGCATCGCTGAAGCAGGTTGTCTGCACGTGTACCTAGAGACCTGTGTGGTGTCAAGACTGGACTGATCAACATTAGGAAGACTGCAGTCATGGTGTGATTCTGTGTTTTCATTGTTTAGTCACTGTGATTATAAACATCTATCTGCTTATTGTTTATTTCAAAATGAACAGATTATTAGAAGGTTCGGTGAGCCGGTACAGAGCCAGTCACGTGTACCTTTAGTACGTAAAAAATGTGACACTGATTTTAAATTCTTTTGTTTTTTTCTGAAAACCGCCACGATATGAACTTGACAGAAAACAGCAGCTGCTCGATGGATGGGTGGTGCTTCTCTGACTTACCGAGAAGAGCTTCAAACAGGTTGCTTTTGAAAATCCCCATCACTCTCATAATGGCAGTTTTGAGCTGCTGCTCCTCCGGCTTCCTCAGTTTAGTGCAGTACTCCTCCAAAAGCCCCAGGGCTCGAGCTGTGTCTGCAGAGGAGGAGGGCAGATAACAAAAAAAAAAACTTTATTTCAATCATCATATATACATACATGAAATATGACCTCTGCATTTAACCCAACCTAAGCATTAGGAGCAGCGGGCTGCTGTGAAGCATCCGGGGAGCAACTCGGGGTTCAGTGTGACACTTTGACATGCGGACGGGAGGAACCGGGGATCCAACTGCCGACCTTGTGAGTAAAGGTCGACCTGCTCTCCCCCCTGAGCCACAGCCGCCCCAGGCTTTGGTGCTTCCTTGGTTTGTTTTCTTCATATACATATATATATGGACATCCAAGGCGGGGTACACCCTGGACAGGTCACCAGACTATCACAGGGCTGACACATAGAGACAGACAACCATTCACACTCACACTAATTTCTTTAACGCAACTCGCATTTTAGGTCGTAGCGGGCTCAGTTCTAAAGCTAAAGAGAGAAGATGGTACGGTGGGATCAAATGAAAATAGAAAAAAACTAAAGAATCCATCGGTACCAACCATGTCATACTAGCTTGTCACGAAGGAGGCTAACTGACGCTCCAAACATGCGCTACATTTTGGTGAGGAAAATGGGTTCTATGGGTACTACCCCTTTACAGACATGCCCACTTTATGATAATCACATGCAGTTTTGGAGCAAGTCATAGTCAAGTCAGCACACTGACACACTGACAGCTGTTGTTGCCTGTTATATATATATATAAATAAAATATATGATGACAAATTTAGGCCACAAAAAAGTACATCAGAGCAGAGTCTGTAAATATAGAGATGAGTACGCTGAGTGTAGGTGGGTTTACCCTCCTCTACAGCTGCACACCTTGCTGCACAAACAACCCCGCTCACATCTTATCAGAAAAGGAGAGATGATATACAACATATGGTCAAACATATGTGATAGTTGAACATTTCATTCCATTCAAAACCACGGGCATGAATGTGCTGCTATAAAACAGCCTCCACTCTTTTAAGGCTTTGGGCCAGATTTTGGAGATTTGCTCCCATTCAGCCACGAGAGCATCACTGAGGTCACTCCCAAATCATCCCCAGGATGTGTCCTAATCTAACCAAAAATACACATATCACACTCATAAAAGAAATGGTAGACATATCAGTACTCTAATGCTAAGTTGTCTCAGACAACAGTCATGTCCGAAATGTGGGACACTGAGACGTCTGTTAAAAGGCCTAAAAATCAATTAATGTAGGAAACACTCAAGGTTCAATGTGCAATGCTCCCATGATTGCTGGCTTCTATGTGGATGTTACACGGAGAATCAAACAAACAATAAGACTATATAAATAATAATAAATAAAGACTGTAATAGTTTGGAAGCATTTAGGCATATTAGAAAGACATTAAATGTCAATAGTTTTTATTGACCTACACCCACTGGAGCTTGTCCCACATTAGTGTCCCACTTTACGGCGTATACAGGAACTCACCTTTTTTTCTGATAGGCATGGCTGACTCCGTGTAAACTTGACTCTCACTAAGGCTTCCAGTTCAGTCTTGTCAATGCATGGTCCTAAAAAGTTCTTCCTTTGGTGGGATGACAGGAAACAGGAAGGGGGTTTGACAACTTGAGAACTTAAAGAAGGTGGCGGTGGGGGTCTGTGTCCAGGTAGAAAAAGATGAATTCCCACAGACTGGATTTTAGCACAATGAAAAAATGTGATCCCAGGTGTCTCTGTCTGTCTCAGATGACAGTACCAGCATTAATCCACAGATAAGATCCCTCGTTAGCAATGCCTCATCCACTTGTGTCTACTGTGTGTGTGTTTGTGTGTGCAGTAACTCAAGGGTCCTTGGTGTAGGAACACATTCTGCACATGAGGTTGTGTATTACTTCTGTCTGGGTCCACTTAAATAAACCTCCTCTGGTTGAAGAGCTGGCCCACGGTCGTGCCTTGTCATGACTGATTCACTGCTGGTCCAATAATACAGGACTGAAGACAGACCAAGTCCTCACAGTCGGATGAAGACGAGCTGGTTCAGTGTCCCCATGGTGAGGAAGAGGAGGAGGAGGAGTGCTGGCCTGGGTTAACTCCATCCACAGTGGCACCCAGTCGGTGTAGTAGTGTGCCAGTCCTCCTGGGTCTGGTACACATCATTTATCCCACCTGACAGTGCACACACCTAAAGTTTCTTACACCTGCTTTACAAGACAGAACAGGTGATTACAGGCTCCACCAGAGAGGCTTCATTAAAGCCAAGTTTAAAAAGAAATGAAGGGTTTAGCTAACACAGAGTTTCTGGGTGCAGGTTCAGACTTATGGAGGGACTACTGTGCACCCCCCCATGAGATGAAATTGAAAAATTGAAAATTTAAAAAAAAATATCCAAGTTGCAACTACAGGTAAATAAGAAAACACGCATGTTGTTCATTAGTCAGCTAGCATTCAGGCTAAATCAGATGAGATGCATCCCCAGTGCAGCTCCTGGCTGCTGAAGGAAAATACCTGCCTGCCAACTGTGGTGGGAGAAAACGCATGGCTCTCAAACGACTCCATGTATGCTCATAGTCCATAAAATGGTGAGTGTGCATCTGCAGGACATTTCCTCTGAGAAGAAGACAGCACTGTCCCGGAGCTGCCACATCTCTTTATTCTGTAACCATGTAGTCTAGTGTGCAGCAGCAGCAGCAGCAGCAGCAGCGGTAGAGGCAGCCATATGAACTGACAGCATCACCAACAGTTTTAAGTGCCAGGAACAAAGCTGGCAGCAATGAGAAGCACCACTTCCGTTTTCTGCTTTCAGTTGTGAATGATACATCTCATAGCTTTGAAACAGGATTCTCTTTTCCATTTATATGTTTAATAATATAATGTAATTACAATAGTTAATAAACAAATAATAAGTATAAGCCAAGTAGACTTTTCTGTATACTTGTCAGTATGAGCCAAGTACACTTAAGTATAATTTTGTTAAGTATATCTCTGATAATAAAAACTGAAAGTATACTCTCTTATTTAAAGCTTAAAGGTCCCATATTGTAAAAAGTGAGATTTTCATGTCTTTTACATTATAAAGCAGGTTTAAGTGCTGTATAAATACTGTTAAACTATCAAAACGCTCAATATACGGAGAAATACACACAGCCCGTATTCAGAAATTGCGAGTTTGAAACAAGCCGTTAGGATTTCTGTCCATTTGTGATGTCACAAATATACAATATTTAGACCATTACACGGTTTTAAATTTAAACATTCTAAATGTGTCCCAGTTTATTCCTGTTGCAGTGTATGTGAATGACATCAGCTGACAGGAAGTAAACATGGACCCAAACTATTGCCTAGCAACGCAATTCCGTTGCAATTCCATTGAAATGCACTAAAACGGAGCGTTTCAGACAGGTGGTGAATACAGGTATATTCAGGCAGGCAGTATGAGGAAAATAAAGTGTTTTTTGAACATTACAGCGTGTAAACATGTTCTATTAGAAACACAAAATACAAGTATGGACCTAAAAATTAGCATGATATGGGACCTCTAAATGTAATATACTAATAGCACACTTGAATAAACTTATTTTCACTGACTGATTCTACCCCAGTGTTACACTACATAGGGTTATGACATGATTTTTGGCTCATCTAAAACACCCAAAAGTGGCACGCTCCGTATTTTATTTTGAAGGCAGAGTCGTCTTACTGTACAATACGTACACAAGAGAAAACAACATAAAATAAAAAATATGGAATACAAAAAATATATATAATAATAATAATAATAATAATAATAATAATAATAATAATATACAAAGAGAAAAATAATAATAATAATAAATTAAATAAATAAATAAGTTAATAAAAAAGTGGGCTACAATTATAAAACTAGTAAACTATCAGTACAGTATAGAATTGTCTATTTTTTTCCATTTATATGTTTAATAATATGTAATGAAGAGACAAACTGTGAGTTAAATTATTAAAGTCAGTGTAATGAGAATGAGATTTTTTAAACATGACCATCTCTGCTAAAAAGTGGGCTACAAATATATACAAGTATACTTGCAGTATAAAAAACAAGTATACTTAAGTATAATTTTTGATTAAGTATATCTCTGATAATACAAAGTAAACTGAACGCCCCATATTTTATTTTGAAGGCCGAGTCGTCTTGCTTTACGGCACAAAGCGGTGAGCTTGACGCAGCTGTTTAACTTACCTTAGCAACGCAGAGGCTGGTCGCTGGTTAGCTGGTTCCAGGCTTGATTGACAGGACGCGACAGCCAATCAGAGAGCAGGATTTCTTGTCGCATCAGGGCGGATCAACCAATGAGGAAGCTTCAGACCTGCGAAGGTAAGAGTGGAGATATTGCTGCTTTAAATGTACTCTAGGAAATATTATTATTCTATTAAGTCTTATTCATTTTCTGACTTCCCTGACTGGGTACTGTTTTACTATGGTTATTATTATTATTATTATTATTATTATTGTTATTATTATTATTACTATTATTATTATTATTATTATTATTATTATTATTACTATTATTATTATTATTATTATTATTATTATTATTATTTTTAGTAGTAGTAGTAGTAGTACCCTTATAAAAAAGAAGAATGTTCCAGTGTGCTATTATACTTATTTTAAACATAAAGTATACTATCAGTTCATGTACTTATCACATATATACTTAACAAAAGTATACTTACTTGGCTTATACTGACGAGTATACAGAATAGTCTAATGTGGCTTATACTGTAGGCCTACTTGCACTTAATTATTTTGATCGAGATGTACTTAAGAATAGTATAATGAAGTATTCTTGCCTTACAGAAAGGTGTACTTGGCTCGTAGTTGTGGTTACTTTTTGACGGAGTTGCTTATCAAAGTGAAGGAGAGTTTGTAAAATGATGTTTTGATATGAAGTTTTTGGATTATCCGTTCACGATAATAATATAATAATGATAGCAATAATATAATAAGACGAGTCCAAGTCGCACACTCGAGTCCCCATCTTTGCTAAAAAGTGGGCTACAAATATATACAAGTATACTTGCAGTATAAAACCTATTAAACTAGTCGTTTACTGAGAGTATACTTTAAAATGTACTTTCATAAACTAAAAAGTGGGCTACAAGTATAAAACTAGTAAACTATCAGTATACTTATAGCATAGTTGCAGTACAAAATAAAACTTAGGTGTAAACTAGTTGTGAACTCAAAGTTTACTATTCTTAAAGTATACTTAAAAGTATACTTTTATAAACTAAAAAGTGGCCAATTCAGTCCCAAGAAGTAAAACTAAGTATACTACTACAACATTGATATTAGTATACTTACTACATAAAGTATACTTGAAATATACACTTGAACTTTACGTAAAATAGACTTGAAGTATACTACTTTTTCGCAAGGGTAGTAATAGCAGTAGTAGTAGTAGCAGTAGTAGTATATGTTTAGAGAAACAAATTATCCTAAAAAAGAAAAGCATGAACTAAAGGCTGAAATATAAACACACTGAATATATATAAATGTTTTTCTCTCTTGTTTTATTAAAGTTAAATGTTCATATTTTACTTAGACTTCTCGGGTATGTCGAATAAAGAGATAAAAACAATGTGTTTTCTTTCAAAATAGTGCAGAACTGTGTGTTGTCTCTCAACTCTGTGTGGTTGTTATTGGTAGTAAAAAGCACTGAGCTGCAGAAGGGCTTAGAAATACAGCATGGCTTTCATGAGTTGTTGTCATTTGTGGCCCAACAGCAGACTCTAGTGGTCAATGAAGATAATAAAGCATCTAACACTATAACAGCACCTAGAGAAATACAGTTTAGAATAAATAATAAAATCAAATAATAAAATGTTGAGCCAGACTGAGAGTCAATGTGCTTCATGACCGCTTTGCAACCATTTATTTCTGTCTTTAGAAGCTTAAAAAAAGACTTTCCCTCTGGCCGTTGAGTATTGTCTTTTCAGAGGCCTCAAAGTCCATGTTAATCCATATTTACGCTTTATGGATATTGCTCATAATTTGCAGTTACTGCCACAGAGAATCACAAATGAACATGCTGCATTACAGATGTCTGAATGTTGTGGAAAACTACTGAGAATCTAATAATTAACTGCTGAATGAAACATGAATGAAACCAAATATCTTTAATCACAATTCACACGAATATACTGTTTATTGAAGATAAAATTGACGCAGTAATCACATGATAGAATAACAGGACTATATACAAATCATAAGATCAAAACAATTTGTAAGTTTTATAACTTCGATTCTATTCTCTGCTCAATTTCGTATCATATTTTATAAATAATTACATTTTTGAGAGAACAAATTTTGGGCTATACAAACTAAAGTACCTCGTTCATCATACATACGATGGTCATCAGTTATACAGAGACAAACACATTAAGGCTGCTGCTTCCAATCATAGTGTATATAAGTTGTAGATCCATCCGAATGTGCATGCAGTGTGCTACCATGAAGTGTCCACACATTTATCAACACATTCTCACTTTGACATGCTTTTTGCCATCATGAACATCCTCAGAGGTAAAGCATCCTCCACCCAGTCACCGTCAGACTTTAACATCCTCTGCCATAAAGTGGCTTCATCCGTTGTTGAATCCATCCAAAGCACGTCCGTCCCGTAACTCTTCCCTGCACAGAAAGACACAGAAATAATAGCATTAAAGCTTCAGTAGGCAGAAAGTTTTTGGCATCATTGGGCAATAAATTCCATAATAACCTTTCAGCATATTGTAATTCAAGTGTTCTGAGAGAGACTTCTGCACCTCCTCATGGTTTTGTTTTCAGGCTTTAAAAAAATCTAGCCCGTGACGGGAGACTTTGACCAATCACAGGTCATTTCAGAGAGAGAGAGAGCGTTCCTATTGGCTGTGCTCCGGCTGGTGGGCGGTGCTTGGTATTTCCTCAACTGATCTTAACATGGCTGCCGGGTCACAAACTCTCTCATTTTATAGCTAAGATATATGTCAAGATATAGTTAACACCCTTTAATTCCAGGTGTTCATGTATGAAAGGTATCCAGATTGCAGCTGTGTTGAGAGAACAGTAACAGCGGAGTGGAGTCTCACCTGTCCCCAACCCGATCCTCAGTCCGCCAATATAGTGGTTGTTCAGTCGGTCGTGATCCCACACCGTGATCTCCACACAGGCCTCTCTGAGGTCCTCCGGTCGGAAGCCGTCATACACCATGGTGTGGTTGAACATCGGGTTGGCCGTCCTCTTCACCACCCGTGTCTTCTGGCGGCTTTTCCGGCTCGTGTCGGGAAGTACGGCGCTGCAGCGGAGGGAAAGGAGGGAGGTAAAATGCAGAAACACAAAGTGTTCAAATCTAAATAAATTAATAACGTGTCAAATAAACATGAAATACATTTTGGACCTTTGTTTGGTTTTGGGTATCAAAACAGACCCCGAGCTGGCAAAATTCCTATTGGATACGTAAGCTAACATTACTGCCAAGCATGTGAAATATATAGTGATAGTGTGGTTTTAGCGGTCAATCACTCTCAGTGTCGTGTGTGTCGCCTCACTGTTTTGACCGATGTTTGCTCGCGTTTACGTAGTGCGAGAACAAGCGGGACGCTGACCGTCGTAAAATGTCGCTATCGAGCAATTTTTGAGTTTTGAAATAAAATAGAAATTACCTGCAATAATAATTTGTGTGAAATAACATTTATAATGAGTTGTGTTTTAAAAATGTAATGGAATATTTCCCAGTTACGCATTTCGTCAGTATTTTTTCATGATTCATAATGTTTGTGGTCTCCATTCGATGACCTGACAGTTTGCAGGACGTCCTACCATTTCACAAATGGGTCGATAACAACTCCTCTGACTGGAGGAAGATTCTTGCAGTCTTTCACCCAGATTTGCACCTCACCGGTCTCCATCCTGGAGGTTCTCTTACCTGCGGATACAGTCAGACCACAATTAAGTGGTAAAACTCAAAAGGAAAGAAATTGATCAAATCTGAGTGGGTCATCGGCTCACTGTGGGACGTCTGCGGCAGGAATCTCAGGGCGACTCTCATCTGTCCTCTGCCGTCCATCAGATGCGAGGGAGACGCTGTTGGACTTTGTACTGAAACCTGAAGGAGGTGAGTAAACTTCTGATCAAATCACTTCTACAATACAGACAGACTGCGTATAAAAAAGAAACCTTTACTGCATTATTATTACTGTATTTTTTTTCTCTTAATTAATTAATTGATTTAAGGTCCCATATTTTAAAAAGTGACATTTTCATGTCTTTTATATTTTAAAGCAGGTTTAAGTTCTATATAAATAATGTGCAAGTATTGAAACGCTTAATCCACAGAGAAATAAACACAGCCCGTATTCAGAAACGGAGCTTTTGAAACAAGCTGTCAGGATTTCTTTCCATTTGTGATGTCACAAATATACAATATTTAAACCATTACGCGTTTTTTAACGTAAACATTCTAAATGGGTCCCAGTTTATTTCCTGTTGCAGTGTATGTCAATGACATCAGCTGACAGGAAGTAAACAAGGACCCAAACTGTTGCCTAGCAACGCAATTCTGTTGCAATTCCATTGAAATGCACTAAAACGGAGCGTTTCAGACAGAGGGTGAATACAGGTATATTCAA
>CAKAKR010042314.1:0-19275 GCA_916700685.1 Adelosebastes latens | reverse complement strand
TCGGGTTGGCCGTCCTCTTCACCACCCGCGTCTTCTGGCGGCTTTTCCGGCTCGTGTCGGGAAGTACGGCGCTGCAGCGGAGGGAAAGGAGGGAGGTAAAATGCAGAAACACAAAGTGTTCAAAACTAAATAAATGAATAACATATTATGAAATAAATTAACAAAATATGCCATGAAATTCTGAAATGCATTTTTTAAAACTCAGCTCATTGTTATGAAATGCTGTTTCATCCTGCTTCCTGTCACACCGACAGGGTTTATAGCCGGCCATCTTAATGTTACTCAAGCAGTTTGTGTTTTTATGTCACCATGTGATTGGCTGTTGCTTTGGGCTGAATGCGCGAAAAAGCCAATGACATAACTGTCTGTTCTCTGTTTGTCTTGATTAAAGGGACAGTATGTAAGTTTTTACATGTATAAACGTTATTTAATCATTTTTATTGAATGAACAGGTTGTAACTTAACCTAATAAATGAGACCTTCCACAACTTTCTGGGTTTCCTCTATCAGCCTGCAGACTGCTTTTAATGTGAATAATGAGGGATGTTTTCTCCGGGAAAATCCAACGGATGTGACACTCGCGAGTGCCTTTACTTTCTTCAGCTCTGCTTCAGAGGCTAAAAGTGTGCAACGATAGCTAACGTTCGGTTAGAAATGGAGTCCGCTAACGCTGACGAACAACCAGCCTCCACCACAACTCACACTCCGACACAAACTCCACAAAAAACGCACAAAAAAGACATAGGAGGAAACTAACATCAACATCAGCCGGGTCTTCGACTCATGGAGGGACCTTCGTTTGGTAGATTGTCGTTAACGAGCAATTTCTGAGTTTTGAAATAAAACTGATGGAATAAAATAGAAATTACCTGCAATAAATAACATTTCATAATGAGTTGTGTTTTAAAAATGTAATGGAATATTTCCCAGTATTTTTTCATGATTCATAAGTATTAGTTTGTGAACCCTCTGGTCTCCGTTCGTTGACCTGACAGTTTGCAGGACGTCCTACCATTTCACAAACGGGTCGATAACAACTCCTCTGACTGGAGGAAGATTCTTGCAGTCTTTCACCCAGATTTGCACCTCACCGGTCTCCATCCTGGAGGTTCTCTTACCTGCGAATACAGTCAGACCACAATTAAGTGGTAAAACTCAAAAGGAAAGAAATTGATCAAATCTGAGTGGGTCATCAGCTCACTGTGGGACGTCTGCGGCAGGAATCTCAGGGCGACTCTCATCTGTCCTCTGCCGTCCATCAGATGCGAGGGAGACGCTGTTGGACTTTGTGCTGAAACCTGAAGGAGGTGAGTAAACGTCTGATCAAATCACTTCTACAATACAGACAGACTGCGTATAAAAAAGAAACCTTTACTGCATTGTTATTACTGTAGTTTTTTCTCTTAATTAATTAATTGATTTAAGGTCCCATATTGTAAAAAGTGACATTTTCACATCTTTTATATTATAAAGCAGGTTTAAGTTCCAAAAAATACTGTGAAAGTATTGAAACGCTTAATCCACAGAGAAATACACACAGCCCGTATTCAGAAACTGAGCTTTTGAAACAAGCCGTCAGGATTTCTTTCCATTTGTGATGTCACAAATATACAATATTTAAACCATTACGCGGTTTTTAACGTAAACATTCTAAATGGGTCCCAGTTTATTTCCTGTTGCAGTGTATGTCAATGACATCAGCTGACAGGAAGTAAACAAGGAGCCAAGCTGTTGCCTAGCAACGCAATTCTGTTGCAATTCCATTGAAATGCACTAAAACGGAGCGTTTCAGACAGAGGGTGAATACAGGTATATTCAAGCAGACAGCATGAGGAAATTAAAGGTTTTTTTAAACATTAAAGTATGTAAACATGTTCTAGTAGAAACCCAAAATACAAATATGAACCTGAAAATGAGCACGATATGGGACCTTTAAATCAATAAGTAAATAAATACATTAAAGGAGGGAGCTGTTCCTGGCCCGACAGGAACAGCTCCCTCCCACGGGGTCTGGGTGCTGTTCAGAACAAATGTACCGTCTGGGTTTTTTTTGTCTTGCCTCACCTGTTATGTCTCTTCGCACTTAATAAAAAAAAAAGAAAAGAAAGAAAGAAAAGAAGCCTTTACCCTGGGTTTTAGTGCGTATTCATTTATGTGGGTGTTGCTGAAGTCCCACTCTGAAAAATCCAGGTCCACCTCGCCCAGGAAACTGTTCCGCCCAAAAGTGCTGTTGTGCCACACCGAGATGTTCAAATTCTGAGTTTTCAACACTTCCATCATGATTTTAAACTATGAAAAGGGAAGAAGGCAACGGAGATGTTTGTAAAACATGGAATACATGTAATGAGAAATCTGTAAAAGACTAAATATGGAATTCTTACCCTGAGGATTTCATTGTAGGTGGGGTTTAAAGTCTTCTTTTTTGCAGAGGTTTTTCTCTTTCCCAACTTTGTTTTGTCAGGAAGAAGGTAACACTTCACATAACTGTAAAGAGACAATAGAGTTACATTCTCAACTACAACATATAGAGTGACACACAGCCTCTTTTCTGATCTGCCAGTCCCCTTTCTCCAACCTTTATACCGCAAATATCACTGGATGACATGACATTTGTTGCCATTTTGATCATCCAGTATAAAGCGAGCACTTACGGGTCAGAGCAGTTCTTCTTAGTGTCGGCCATGGCCAGATCCCTGCAGTGCACCACAAATATGTGAAACTCTCTGAGCTTCTGGATGTAGTTCACGGCAAACTGGATGCTTCCCTGGACATCAATTTCACCAAAGTCTGCAGGGTAAATGCTGCTCATGCTGCCGCTGACCTGCTCATTCGTATGAATACAGAAGAGAGAGCTGTTCGTTCGTGTCCTGTGTTCACAGCGTTCAGTATCATTTTCACAGCCTAACAATGACTATAGTGGTTTTGTTGCCTGGGCCTAAGCAAGTGTTTTTGTTTAATCCACAACATTAAGCACACGTTTACTGCGACCGAAAAGTGACTTCGAGGGGTCTGACAAAAGCCCCGTTTCCACCGCAGGAATTCCACCTGGAACTAAGAACCTTTTGAGGAACTCATTGCATTTCCACCGCAGGGACCAGGGTCTAAATTAAGTTCTGGGGTCATTTCATGTGGCCTTTTTACAATCCGAAAAGGCCCTGGTCGGGGGTAGTACTTTCTGAAAGTACAGGAACTTTTAGGGTGGAGTTTGCCCGTCGCTGATTGGTAAAACACGCACATAGCACCGCTGCTTCAGCGGCTTTAACTGGTGCACCGCTTCACTCATAAACAAGGAAGTACTCGATTTAGGACCATTTTAGGACGAGGGGAGAACACTTTTCTTTGTTTGATAACATTGAAAGTAAAGTTGGCAAAACAAATCGAGTCAAGCCAACTCCGAGCTAAGCTTAATCTTTTCCTAACCCTACCTAAGTCATTTTGTTGCCTAAACCTAACTTCCTGTAAAGACGGAAGTTTATTTTAAAAAGACACTATGCATGTAAGGAGTGTTTATTGATACGCCATCTCTGACACGTCAAAAACTGACCTAGGGCCACTGATCAAACCTCGGTATCTGACGAGCTGGGAGTGAAAATGTGTCGACCGTGCGAGACGCAGTTTCAAAACTTTACAGGTGTGTAGTTGAGATCAAAATGAAGGCCGAGTATAAAGATGGGTGAGGTCCAAGCAAGGGTATCGGAAGTAGGGGGGTAGGAAATGAGGAAGGGGTCCCGGGCGGCCCCCCAACTTTATGCCCCTGGCCCGATTAGGCATTGCGGCCGGTGTAATCCCATTGCAAGATGGTCTGTAGTTTTTGTTTGTCTTTAGAACATGAATCATGTTAAGTATTGAGGGATGATTTGTCACATTTTGGTCTTTTCAGGGGATTTGTTGTGAGTAAGACAGTAAGCCTCATCCTTAAAAAAATGTTTGCATACTGATCTTTGAAAAGTGAAGTAACCTAATGAGAAACTTGGTTGCCACATGACACGTCAAATCATCAAAAGATTCAGACTAATCTTGTAGTGAACTTTCCATGGATGTGGTTCACAAGCTACTGTATATGCATTGTGTATTTTGTTTTTATCATAAACATGTTATCTAGTGAGCTGCATGCGAACATACAGACGACATGGAGGCCATTCCAGAGGAGAGACTTAGGTTAGATGTGGAGCTGCCTGTGTTTCTTCTCCAGCCCAAGTTGGTCTCAAAAGTGCTGTCGCTGTCCGTCTGATATCAGAGAAAAAGCATGAATGAATCAGAGTCAAAGACATCAATAAAATCAGCCATAAGAGCAAACCAATCATTTAGCTCTTATGTGGTGAAGTTGGTCAACGACTGCAGTGCAGATGTTGAACACTGGATATCACACTTTTGTGGTGAGTTTAATGTAGAAGAGTCAGTTGAGATGTAATTTACCTCATCCTGCTGAAGTGCAGTCACTGACACGCTGGCTTTCATGTGCTTTGAGCTGGAGAGCGTCGAGTCTGATGGAGGAAGAAATATATGACTGAATCTCTTACAATAACTATATAATGATCATCTCTGAAATTATGTTTAAATCATTGCCCAGCCTGTATACGTCCAGATAAATGTGTATATAAAGAGAGGACCACATGTTTACCGTTATCCACACTTTGATTCATTTGTTCTCTCGTGTTATTTTGGGTCGTCTCTTCTCCTGAGATGAAATAGGAGATATAAGAGACAGTCGCTATTATTCACATACCTCTCCCATAATATCATGTAACATTAAATAACGCACTGGCTATACAATAAAGCTTTGTATTAATTAAAGAACTACAGTATCTGCCGAGGAAGAAAGTAGTTGTCTTACTTGTGAGGTTTTCCAGGCTTTTGGACGAGGACGTGCTCCTCGAAGATAATCGTTTAAGGGCCGACATGATGGAACTAGAACCGTCATCATAACCTGCCGCGAATTAAATAGAATCAGCTCTAGAAAACAGACTCAACAGAGATGTTACACAGTTTCTGATTTACTAAGCAATCTGCTGAAATTATAAATGCTTCTGTTTAAATTAATAAAAAACAAGTGCTAGTATAATGCTTAGTATATCATCAGATTAAACACTAGGAACTTGACTCTATAGTGTTTTCATCGTAGTGATTAGCCACCATATATCTATTGCATCAGCAGCTGTTTAATCACACAAAGCAGGTCAACTAAAAAAAACTAAGCAGTTTCACTGGTTAAATGGCAGCTAGATCTAAACACGTGTTGTAGATATGCTTGAAAAGGAAATACAAAAGAAACATTAAGGTAGATTGTGCAAACATGCAGAAGAATTTTGAAATTGAAGAATTTGTCAGGACAAGTATACTAACTGGTTTCCATTTCTTAATCATTTTCTTGAAGAATTGAAAAAAAATAGGGAGAGAATTCAAAAGCTCACTGCCTGAACTTGCCCGAGACAAAGACCAGGCCCTGGTCGTTGTGTTCTGGCTGGAGTTTCCGTCTTTATTTTGCACAATCCGAGAGCTGATTCCGGGAGGATTCCCCTCGGTGGGACGGTCGCTCTGGTTTCCCACAAACTCCCCGAGGGCGTTTTGCGGTGTGTGTTCTGCATCCTTCTCTGCCACAACAGATCTCTCTTGGTGAAAAACAGGGATGTGGGACTTCTCCTGTGGCCCGAGGTAGTGCTGATAATCCTGAGGGATGACAGATCGGGCGAGCTGCGGAAAGGTCCCCGACTTCTTCTCTGAAGCTTTTTGGGATTGCGGTGAAGTAGAGGAACTACTTTGTTGTGTATTTGCATCACATAAATAAGTCCCTCGGTCCACTGGATGTAAAGGGAGAGGACGAGAGGGGGTGTCTGTGCTAGGTTTAGTGTGTGTCTGCTTTGCTTCGTGTGAGGGAATCTTCTTCTGTCTTGGAACCGGTGTCGGCTTCCCGTGTTGCTCTTCGACGACTTTAGTTTGGGGGTAGATGTCTATTGGAAAGGTTTTTAAGGGAGACCCTTCCAGCTTGGATCTCTTGGGACTAGAGGACTCTCTAGGAAGGGCCCTCGGATGGCAGGTCTTAGACGGACTCCTTATGACTTCGTCTTCCTGTTCTTTTGATCTCGGAGTTTGGGTTTTACTGGGACTGAGGGGCCTTTCTTTATACTCTGGATCAGCCTTGACTTGGTGACATGTTGACTGTACATCCCCGGTGCTACCAGAACTCCGCAACTGTGACCTGTCTGGAATCTGACTGACGAAGCCCTTGTCTGTCACATTAAATGACTTGGTTTTGTATGGAGACGTTGGTGCCTCTCTCTCAGACTTCTCTCTATTATCTAAGGATGTTCTCAGATCAGACTGAGGGGAAACCACTTTGTTACTGAGCATTGAACTATGTGAGGCTTCCTGGGCAGCGATTATGCTGGGTCCTGTATATCCCTCGTCCTCCCAGACATGCTTAACCTCACTGATCTCGGCCGGCCTGTACTCTTGAGGACTGGAACTGGACTGCCTGGGAAGGGGAACTGGAATATCCCTCTCTTGCTTTTGGGTGTTGAAGGCTACAGAGGAAGGTACAAGAGTGATGACGCTTTCCTGCGACTCATCATTCTGTGACTCTGTTAAAGAGTCATCTGTCTCCTCATAGATGAGGACTGGGTTAGCTCTGTATGTGCCATCTTCTTTAGATAAATCTGCTAAGAAGCTACAGTCAGTCTGTGGCGAGAAAATCTTTTCTTGGAACCAGCCAGCAGTATCCTCATCTGTCATTTCCATTTGAGGTGAGAGATTATCGTTTATGCTCTCCACATCAGAGTTAGTCGGACTGCCATGTGAAGCCTCTATTTCTCTCTCGGCGATGTCTTTGCACCTTGCCTCTTCTCGGGTAAACATTATTTCGGGATCATTGTTTTCTCTCTCCCAGAAAGCTTTCAGATTGGATAATCTCTCTGGAGACTGTACAACTCCGTCTGCATCTACTGAGGTCACTATTTCTTTAAACGGAGTGTTCTGCAGCGCTGTAAGTCGTAGTGGGCTGACCTCTGTCATCTCGGAGGGTTTAGCTTCTTGTGTAACATCTGCAGGTTGGTCCACGGTCATATCTGCAGCACCTTGAGAGAGATTATCGGTGCTGCCCGGTTCTTTCCGCTCAGGTGTCTTCACCTCTTCTCTTTGTGGACTCTGTATTTCAGCAGTTTTCTCTCTTCTAAATATTCCAAGCAGTCTTTGTCCAGGCTTCGGTGAAACGGCACAAGATGAACCCTTTGAGCCGTCATCAGACGGCTTGGTATCCAAGGTGGCCTCGACAGAGATGTCGGTTCTTTGTTCAGGCAGGTCTTGGTGGTGAATGTTGTATCCGGTTGGCCGGTCTGTGTCGAGAGCCTCAGAGTGACAGTCCTTTTCAGGCTCAACAGTCTCCAGTTGAAAAGGCTTACCTGACTCCTGCTCTGCAGAAACGAGTCTGGAGACTGCAGGGCTTAGGGACTCTGAATGGCAGTGCTCAGAGACATCTGCAAAGACAGAAACCACATATAGGATCAGTCATGTACATTATATCTGCTTAACACTGCACAGTATAAAGATAGCTGTGAAGGATTTCTCTTAGAGTATCACTGTCAAATGAAGTGGGGCACATGCAAAATGCTATTTCTGACAGCCTTTTAAAGGCCACTGTGTATAAGATTTTAAAATTTGCAACTTTGATGTCCCTCGGCAAACAGCCAGATGTAGCATATAGCACAAAAGGGGCGGGACTTAGGAAAGGTCAATTGTCTCACACTTATGCCATCAGAATTATTTTAAATATGCTATAAAAACACAAAATTATTAAGGCTGCACTTTTGCCCCACTCATACAGTCTACTTTGGGATCAGCAATGTCACACTTTATTTCACAGTGATATAATAAAACAATGGAGAAAAAGTCCAACACATGGCATGAGACATTAATAGCAAAATTGCAGACCATAATGCCAATCAAGGTGCAATAAAACCCAATAATACAATCAAAACAGATGTTCTTATCCACCAGTCTCTATAAGCAGTCAATGCACATATTTTGCGACATGCAAGAACGTGCACAAGCAGCATGAACATTAGTTTTGTATGTTCTTGTCTGATGTCTAAATGTTTATGATTGTGTAGATACTGAGGTCACTGGTTGTTAGTTTGACTTATTGATTGGCTATTTAGTTGACTCATTGGTTTTAAATAAAACTCTTACCACCAAGGACCTGGTGTTGGCCAGCTTCTTGCTCTTGGAAGTTTGCCTCATCTTTGCAATAGAGTTCCCCTTCCTGTGAATCCACGTGACTCTGATTGAGTAAAGGCTTGCGTTTGCCAACAGTGGTACTGCCAGCATTCTCAAGGTCACTTTTACTTTCCTCCTCGTGGGGAGCGATGGAGTCGACGTCCAGCAAACTGTTCTCTCCCAGCTCCTTCCCATCTTGCCACGCCGCTTGGCTTTGACCGACCGTGGAGCTGAACCTCACCTGCTTCCTGTCTATCCAGATCTCAGCGGGAGAATCGAGGCTAACTGGACTCTCTAACTGGTCCAGGCGTGAAGGCAACGGGGAGTCTGTGAAGCTAGAAGTGATCAAGTGCTTGAGGATGCCCCGCGGAGCAGCCGAGTTAGTCTGCTGATCTCCTGGCTCGTCTTCCTCAACAAAACAATCCTGAGAGCCGGCGCTGACTGCTCTGTTATCGGGCATTGGCACGGGAACAGATGCATTCTGGGTGATGGGGCTATCATTAGGGTCTTGTTTAAGGTTACTAGCATAAGAAATGCAGCTATCAGATGATGGTAAAGGCTCTGAAAGAAAAACAAATGAACACCACTTTAAAGTTTTGCCAGCTCCTGTACTGATAGAAGGAACTTTTTTTCTTCCTGTTCCACTACGGTCCTTGGTTCCTGGAATGATCTGCAGGCCAAGCTTAAACTTGAGACCCTTATCTCTTTAAATGATTTTAAACATAGAATAAAGGACGTGGTCACTGCAGGCTGCAGTTGTTTCAATTAAATAGCAAACACATGACCAACATGCTGCGCTGTTAATGCACTGTTTGATGACGTAATGTATTTTGTCGTACCTATTGTTGCTGTCGTGATTCAATGTTGTCTTGTTATGTGTTGGATGCTGCTATTCGACCCTGTCTTGGCTTTCAATCTCATTGTGACTTCCTAGTTAAATAAAGGTTATGATGATGAAACTAAAGGATGTGAATACTTATTGTCTTTTATACATTTAGGCTGCTTCTTTAATGTGGACGTCCCAAACCACCTGAGGAACATCAGGCACTTTTAAACAACTTTAGACTATTTATTTGTTCTCTGTATGAGATGAAACAAAGGGTGAGTGTCTTTACTTATAAAACCCACTACTGTTTATTTGAAATTAAGTTCTGCAACTACTCTTTCACCATTTATTTTTTAATACCGTGCCTTGCACACATAAGTAAGGCAAATTGTTTTGTGTTAGAGAAGCACAGTTTTCAGTATGGACAGCTATTAACTGACAGAATTGTGCCTTGTTGTCACTATTTCTCTCAGTTGTTTTGCTTGTTATTGTATAATTTTCTCCCACAAAAATATTTTTTTTCATCCCTCCTGTGAAATACTTCCAGCGAGTCATGCGGTAGAGATTAAGGCTTTGGAATTCATCTCTGTGTAATCCTCTGGCTAGTCTAGCAGCCTCGTGTATTTGGACTACCCTTCACTTTGACAAACCCTCTGGGAAAAATCTGCGGTCCCAGCTCACTAACTCATTTCACAGTGACTTGAAGAAAACACACTTGGCCGAAATACAAAGACTTCAGCTTGATTAAATTATAAGAGTCCTCCACTGTGGAGAGAAGAGTTGTATTTTGTCCACTTTTCCTGTACCACTCTGTAAAAATGTCTTCTCTTGAAATTGCAACAAAAACAAGATGGATTGAAATCAGGTGATAAAACTGTTAGAAGCTGTCAGCACCCAGTACATGCTCTCTCCACTGCCATGCAACCGCCGCTCATGCCATGCTGTAAAGGACCCACACACCTGGATGTCAAGCAGATCGCTATAGAACCAGACTTACATTGGTTTGTAATGTAACTGCTTTCACGATTTTGTCCATCGAGCAGTCCACTCAATTCAAAACACATGATGGATGTATCATTAGAAGTCACTTACACTCACAATATTAATTAAAAATAGCACAAATATGATGTGAGTTAACGTATAGAAACTCACCCTCGTTTGGTGTCTGGGTTTGATCCACGGCTCCGTCCGATATCCGACCGTCCTTTTCTTCAAGACCGTGATTTGCAATGACGTCGCTGTTGAATGGATTTTGTCTTTGCTTCAACAAAAGAAGATTGATTAAATTTAACACCTGCAAAACACTGAAGCATGGACTGACACGCAACTTTTTCAAAATGATTTCAGGTCTCCAGACAGAATCCTAACCTTTGTGGGTGACTGTAAAACAGTTTTAGGTGTATCTTGTGGAGTTTCATATGGCTCCTGGTTTTCATACCTTTAATTAGAATAAACAAAGATGACAAGATGACAATTTCTAAAGATAAGATGTGCAATATAACAGTTATATATAATTGCTATCAAGAACAGGCAGATAAATTCTCCCAACTAAAGGCAGTACAGAATGTGTACGATAAGTCTGATCTCTCCTCACAAGCAGTGGAAAACACGACCATGTGAGACCTGACCTTGTAAGACGATTACCATTTGGTCAATTACTAAGCATACATTTACTGCGGGCACGACTCCACTCACTAGCACTCACAGCTAAATAAACCTACTCTATAGCGCAGCATGTGACGGTGCTCAAAACAGACTACACAGACCATGTTGTGCTATGTTGAATTTTCTACATGAGTTTTGAAAGTTGTACTCTGGAGATTATTTAAAGTTGCACGAGGCAAGGTTTTTCTTTTAAATGTACACTTAAAGACTTTATGTTAACCAAAATGTGAGTTTTGAACTTGCCAACAATGTATGAAGACCGTGCATAAAATCTCCTTTCCATTTAAAATCCCTCTGTTATTCTACTCTTAAAGCTGCAGTGGGTAAAACAGTAACAGTATATATGATTAAAAAAAGTTATTTTTATAAAACGGTCACTATATGCTGCCTATTTCTTTCCTCAAATGTTTTCAGAAACATCTTGTATTGTACTGTTTAGCTGTAAAATGAGAAATTGATTAGCGCTGCCTAGTTTGACCGTTTGATTGGAGTTCACTGGTGATTTAAAGCTGCTTCCAACGAGCTGAACGAACAGCCAATAGGAACGCTTTGTCTCTCTCTCCTAAATGACCTGTGATTGGCCAAAGATTTTTTAAAGCCTGAAAACAGAGCCATGAGGAGGTGCAGAAGTCTAGTTATCTCTCAGAACACTTGAATTACTCCTAATAACAAGTATTGTGTGTGTATCCAGAGCCCAGAGTCACACCATCAGTCCCACATACACCCAGAAACACTCACTACAGAAACTCACTACAGCAGCAAATGTGCATTAATCCACTGCTGGAAACGATCCCTTACAAATTGAAACTTTATATTTGTGAGATTTTTATCTAGTTTGGTCTTTTTCATGGGAGAAAAATATAGAATAACACCAGCCTTATCCTTTAAAACAACATGACGAGTGATCGGAACAAATATCCAACCTTTTCTAAACACTGTCTAGATACATCTAAACATCCAATGTCGCTAATCTTGTTAGCAAGCAGTTGCTTATGTGCACATCCAGCTGATGAACGGGTGACTTCTGCTCACAGACTACACTTCTTTGGGTCTCTATACTCACTGTGCGTTGCTGAGATGCATGTGAGGCTCTTGAAGGATTCCACGGAGGACGGGTGGGACGAAGACTTCTGTATTTTCACTGCTGACAAAACTGGGCTTCCCAGGCAACATCTGGGAGAGCTCCACTGCAGCACACAACACAACACACAGCTATACTGGTAAATAAAGTTAACCATTCATTTTTTTGCATTCCGTCAGAAATTTTCTAATTTTAAGCCCAACCATGTTGTTTTTTTTCCTAAACCTAACTATAGTGGTTTTGTTGCTTAATCCTAAGCAAGTGTTTTTGTTTAATTCACAACATTAAGCACGTGTTTACTGCGACCGAAAAGTGACGCCGAGGTGTCTGACAAAGCGTCTGTATGGAGTTGGGATGAGAACATGATGAAGCTGTATGTAGTGGGACAAGTGATGAATTGAACTGGTAGTTTCCTGGGCCGACCCATAACATCACTGTAGTGTTATCTCACTCTGCTAGCATACTCAAGAGTTCATTCACTTGAAACTATCCTAATAGCAAGAAAGGTTGACTCATATAAAAACAGATAATAGACTGATGGATCTGAAAGGCCACAATATTAGCTAATACTCTGGTGAGCATGTCAACCTTTCAAGGCATCATGCTCATAAAACAATGTTCATGCGAGAGTAGAGCAGTGCATGATATAGAAGACTCACATATAGTCAGCGGTTTATGGGAGTGTCTCATGGAGGCCCTGATGATCTCGGCGCCGTGGATGCGATCCCGGTGACGGAGCTGCTTGGTCTCGTAGAACCATTCTCCAGTCATGGACCTCAGCCGGCCCTTGTCCCTCACAGTCTTCTGTAGGTTCCTGAGTGCAGACACATCAGCGGGAAATGTACAGTCACTATTTCATTATTCAGAACCCTCATGAAAATGATTACAATTTTTTGCAAAAATTCTTCTGCAAAAAAACAAACAAACATGCATAAGCCTCTGCTGTGCTGCAAGCAACATTTTTACCTGCACCTGGAACTTCTGGGTAGCAAATACATGTACTTTCTACGGTTCTGTAAGATTCAGGACAGACATTTGTATCCGTTCTACACAATCTCAAACTTAAAGAGCGAGGAATTAGTTTGTGCTTCAAACACGGAACTGCTCACATGCACACACCCCGTCCCCAAAGGGACCACAATGGAAATACGCCTTATCATATCGGTATTATAGCCTCATACTTAGTATGTGTAAGTGAAACAATGAACTTACCGGATCCGCTGCTCCTCAGCCTTTTTCAGCTCAGCATCTCTTTTCAACACGGCCCGGATGACCTCCTGCTCGTCCTCCGTCAGGAAGCTCAGGTCGATCATGGTGCCTGCCGCTGCTCGCCTTCAGTTTGTTTTCTAGTGGCTGAACATGACCACCGCTTCATACGGTTCCTCTTGAAGCTCCCAAAGGTCTCGATCCGTTCCTCCAAGTCAAGTCAGTGTGAATGGTTTACACAAACTGTGTGATCTGTACTTTATCCATTATAAAAAATGATATGTTGAGATGAGTTAAGGCATGTACTCTTATTTTGGATATGCAGCTGGGGTTGCTTTCTGAAGCTGTTTGAACCTGAAAGAAAAAATGGAGGGTGGATTTGCATTAATGGAGACTTACAGATGAAAGTCTGTTTCTCTTTTAGCAACAACAGTTGGTAGTAGAGCTGAAACGATTAATGGATCGGTCGATTAACAGCTGCCAATCAACAACAAATGAATCAGCAACAACTTTTAAGCAAAGAATGCTAAAAGTTCACCGCTTCCGTCTCCTCCGATGTGAATAATTGCTGGTTTTCTCGTCTTCTGTGAGAGAATTTTGGTTTGGACTGTTGTTTAGACATAAGCTTCATTCCCTTAACTTACTCCGACCCATGTCAACATTATTACAGGAGAATGCAACACTGACAGCTTTCACAGACGTGGTGGTTCTTAAAAATGGAAGATATTAAATCATATTAATTGTGCATCTTGATATGCAATGGCAGGGTGTACTGTTAGAAGCTGTACAAAGCTAGAAATTTAAATATACAAAGTGCTGTGCTGCTCCTGACGAGTAAAAAGCTGAATGTGAAATGGAATCACATGACGACTATTAGCACATGTATCAGTTCTCAGTTTATTAGAAATCACCTCATGAAACCGGACACAGTAAAAGTCATTTCAACCATGCTGTCCATGGAAGAATGTGTACAGTGGCCCAGAGAGCTCAAAACACTGCAAATTAAGATAAAGCATACAAAAGTAAATTAACAAAACATCTTCACCAATTTAACAACACGTGCACAGTGCACAGTACCGTAATAGGGGACAAGCAAGTTAAACTACCAGTAGGATTTTTGCTAACATGACTGATAAAATAACCCTCTAAATCACTTTTGCTCGATTAGCCGTGTGCATCACTTTTTAATGTCCCCTGGAAACAGTTGTTGCTGTGCTGTATGCTACTTGCAGTGTGTTTTCTATATTTGCACGTGTTGTCTTTATTTGCAGTGTGTTGAGCTCTCCGCTTTCCACTGTAATAATGAGTCCAATAATAAAAACATGTACTATCAGTGTACCCCATTATAGAGTCCAGAGCAACAGTTTATGGCTTGATATTCAAGCCGCGGGACTCTATATATCACCAACTTTTACCTTCCGGCAGGAGATATATACTGTAGAGTCCCATGGAGCAGATTGAACCGTTACAAACATTCATTCTTGCCGACGTCCATTAAACTTCTCAACAACTCGTAATATAAAGCTGTCATAAGGACAGTGCAACATACACAACGAGAGTGCAATATGTTAAGAAGCAAATAGGTGACATAAGTGCAATATAAAGGAAGTGCAATTGGTGACAAAAAGTCATAGTGCAATGTGTTACACAGGGACAATGCAATGAGATAGGACAGTGCAATATGTTAAATTGGGACAGTGCAATATGTTAGGACAGTGCAATATGTTGCAAATGTGTAATATTGGGCTATTGTCTGTGCAATATGGGGCAAGACAGTAGACGGTGCAGTGCACTACCTGGGTGCATGCCTGCCATGGTGTGCGTGATGATATGTGCCAGTACGTGGACTGTGTGTTGAAACATCTGTTTCTGTGGAACTGTTTCCCTGTCTTGTGTGGAAGCGTTTGTTGTTGTTGTTGTTGTTGTTGTTGTTGTTGTTGTCTTATTGTATCTTATCATATCTTATAAGGCCACCACAACAACTATTCTCACTAAAAATGCTCCTTTCGTTTTCACTCCTACCTCTGTCTGTCATTCTGGTGTCTGCCACACAAACAGTAGGCCAACCTATCAGAGAATATAATCTATCAGTGTGCCAGGGTTATGATACATACATCTAACCTGATAAAAGATAAACTACTGTATTGATCTTTGAGTTTGTGAACTGTAGTCAGTGAAACAACGGTATACACATTTGTTTTTTAATAGCGGTTACAACTTCAGTTTGTTTTAATCTCAGCAAAGCTGCTACTTTATCTTTAAGAGAAAATCATTGTGAGGAATGCCTGCATGTTCTAACAGTGCCCATATCCACCCACATAAGAGAGAGTACTGTGGGAATCTGTCCGAAACTTCACTTGATTGGTTTGAGGTTCATGTTGAAAAAAAAAAAAAGAAGCTTCATTGTGTTAAAATGAGCACACCTATATTTACTAAAGAAAAGAGTTTCACTCAGCTGCTGGGTAGAAAATAGTAATGAAATTATGACTTTGTGGTTCGCTCCCGTTGTTTATTCATTATCCAAGTTAGGAAAGCTGTAATCGCCTGCTATTCTCCAGTACAAGACTGAGCTGTTAAGAAGTTGTGAATAACTTTTCCTGTGTAATGTCATGCAGGTTTATGGGGGAGTACTTTCTCTTTACAAAGAAGAATGTTGCAAGTCTAGCTGAAGGAGGACTTATTTCCTTGTAGTGGTAGTGGTGATTTATTTCCTCATCACTGTTGGACTTCCTTGAGAAACCTGAAGATTTAACAAGCTACATTATTCTCTTCTTCATTATTTTTGACCTGTGATATTAACATAAAAACAAACTAATGAACTAACTTCTGCTGGTGTCTCTCCTGTGTCTGCAGCACCAGGTTTCAAAGACTCAAATCCTTACTTATAATGTAATTTGCATTAACTGAATATTAAGTTGAAATAAAGCATTAAAAAGCAACGACTAATAGGGATTTAAAAATGGTGACCACTAGAAAAACACTAGCAAACCTCAACCACTCATGTTCTTGGTAGAAGATTGTGTAATTGTGATTTCACTACGCAGTTCGTAGGTATGAAAATGCATTCATGAAATGTAAAGAATGTTTGCAGTGACGTTGGAGTAACACAGCTGAAACGTTTGGCTGTTCTGATTAACCTCACTGCTCATTTGGATCTCCCTTTACTGCACCTTTTACTGAGTATTTAAAGTACTAAATATTCCTCCCAATCTGCACTAACAGTGTGAGAACAACAACATACAGAGGAGAGTGGAGTACATCATTTACAGAAAAGACAAGTGTGAAGTGAGAAAGCAGTCAGCTCACCTCTCTTTGTTGCTCCTTGCTGGCTGGAAACTAACCTGCAACTGATCCTGAGCTGCTGCTGCTGCAGGTGGGAGGAGCTGCTGAACATTACAGGCTCTCACTGCAAACACACTTTAATACGTTGTTCTACATTACTGTAATCTGACCTTTTTATAGTCTTACTTTAATGGCTTTTAGGATGTTTTCTGCTTCCCAGTGCCTACTCTGTCAGCTTTGTGAATAACATGAAACCATTATCCTTATTATGAGATATTCCATTATATGAATAACCATGACAACATAGACTATAGTAAAATAGTCAGATGTCTCATGTAAATATCTGGTTTGATTAAAAAAAAAGAGTAGTTGACACAATATAATTATAGAATGAAACAAAACTGACATAGGCCTGTATCTTCACATAGGCGTTTTTAGGCAACTACTACAAATAAATAAATGAATGCATATATTAAAAGTTTAATTAATAATCAAAACATTAAATAAATGAAAGCTGGGAATAAATAATTAAATGCATGAATACACATCCATCCATCCATCCATCCATCCATCCATCCATCTACTTCCGCTTATCCAGGGCCGGGTCGCGGGGGTCAGCAGGCTTAGCAAGGAATTCCAGACGTCTCTCTCTCAAGCGACGTTTTCCAGCTCTTCCTGGGTGACCCCGAGGCGTTCCCAGGCCAGACGAGATATATAATCTCTCCAGCGTGTTCTGGGTCTACTCCGGGGCCTCCTACCAGTAGGACGTGCCCCAGTGCATGCTGAAGGACACGGTCTGATGAAGCCAACAGAACCACATCATCTGAAGGTCCCCAAACTGGATAGTCTCCTCCCACCCCCCACCACTGACTCCGGTACCCCATATTTCCGCAGTACCCCCCACAGGACACAATCGGTCGGAGCCTCCTTTCCAGCACCCTGTAGAATAAACTTTCCCATGGAGGCTGAGCAGTGTGATACCCCTATAGTCGGAGCACACCCTCTGCTCCGGTCCCCCTTTTAAAAAATGAGAACCACCACCCTGGTCTTCCATTCCACAGGTACTGTCCCCGACCTCCACGCAACACTGAAGAGGCGTGTCAGCCAAGACAGCCCAACAATGTCCAGAACCTTCAGCATCTCAGGGAGGATCTCATCCACCCTGGTGCCTCGTCACCTCAGTGACCTCTGCCAAGGATATGGATAAGTCCTCTTCCGAGTCTTCAAACTCTGCCTCCTCCACGGAGGACGTGTTGATCGGGTTTAGGAGTTCCTCAAAGTGCTCTTACCAACCGCTCGGCAATATCCCCAGTCCGGGTCTGTAGGTCTCCTCCCCTGCTGAACACGGACTGAGCCACACCATGGAGGTGAACCATGTGGATCATGTGGACAGAAATACACACCAAATGAATGACAACATTCTGCTTGCGTACATAAGCAACATTTTCACCACGTCAACTTAAAAGGTGATACGTCAATGTTCACAACTTGTTTCCGCTGACCACAAGTGGCAAAAAAAATATATATATATATATATAAAAATCAACAATTAACAAATAAATAAGCACAAGAACAATAAACAGTACAGAGCAACAACAACACACACAACATAAAACACAGCAGCTCTTCTATCAGCTGAGACCTGAAGACCACAAGGTGGCAGAAGAGCTCCACTCTTTACTCGTCCACTAGAAACTCTGATTGACTGATTGTTTTTCACATGACAATTTCCAGAATTTAACATAAAAATAAAAATCATACATCAATACAATTCTACCTGGAAGAAGCTGCTAAACTGGCAACATATTTTCTAGATATACTCCTGACACTACAGGAGATACATTGACAGATATTTCAAAGATGTATTTGTTTGTGCTTACTGCTGTGTTAAAATATATCGGACTCTTTTGCAAGTTTGCCAGCTGTGTTGTAGACGAGCCACGCTGACATCTCGGGCCCAGTGAATGCACATCCTCCGTTGATAGTTGCCACGATCTCAGCATTAGTTTATCCAACGTCTAACTGGCTCTTAATGAAAGCCTGAACAGTTGATCTAGTGTAAGTGCAAAGTGGAAATTGCTCGCCTTAATTTAGTTAAAATATCTGAATACTTTTGTTGAAATCAAAGCTCTTTAAATGATTTTTTTTAATAGTAAATACGTTTTCAGTTTCCCTGTGAATCCTAATCCAGAGTCCAAGGCTGTTTCTTTTTTTTCCAATCCAACTCATTTTTGGAAGGGAAGGAATAGTCAGTTTATCTGAAAACGAAGGCCTCGGCTGAACAGTACGGCTTTCATTAACTCGCCAATTAATTCTATCATGAAAGTCTCACACAAACACACACTTGCATCTTTCTACTGCATCCAAACTGAGGGGAAGTGGCAGCACAACAAAGAATCTTCTTATTGCTGCTGGAGACGCTTTGCCAAGCAGGATGTAGCTTTTATATCAAGATCCCTCTGTGTTTGTGTGTGTGCGTGTGTGTGTGTGTTGGACATGGATGCACCTGTGGGTTCAGCAGCAGAAGTATCCCTAATGATGAAGGGTGGGACTCCTCGCCACTTGGACCGCTCAGTGTCCACAAAGTGAACTCAAGTACTTCCTGAATGTTGCCATTAAAAGGAAAACTCACATCTTTGAACCTTTGGATAACAGAGCTTTCCTCTTGCACTGTGATTGGAAAGCTTACATATACAATCAAACAAAAAAGTCACATCTTTTATAAAATTAGGGATTTATACCTCACATTTTTGGAATCAAGACCTGATAACGTAACTTCTTGAATTTGACACGTACCAATGAGACTGTACCCCTTTCTTTTGGGACAGACCGGTATGTACGCATTTCTGCATGTGGGAATTTGTATATATAAATTAAATTAATTTGCATATATATATATAAATTAAATTAATTTGCATATACATACATATATATAACATTTATTTGAATTTATAAATTAAATTAATTTGCATATATATATATAAATTAAATTAATTTGCATATATAT
>CAKAKR010042313.1:0-31805 GCA_916700685.1 Adelosebastes latens | reverse complement strand
AAAAAATATACCAGATATAAAAATACAAGGGGATGAAGAAAACTGTTAAAACTGAATATAGTGCAGGGTAACAACTGAGATACAGGACTATTAAAAAAGTGAATATAGTGCAGAAGAGACTGTTAAAAATGAGTATAGTGCAGAAGAGACTGTTAAAAATGAGTATAGTGCATTATTATCTGTCCTGCAGACCGTCCTCTTTTGTCCCCCCCCCCCCCCTAGAGAGATGTTGTACAGTTTGATGGAGTGTGATGGAGATGATGGGAAGTCATGACATATCAGGTCTAACTGAGGAACATAATATAACTGTTCCAACCCTATCAGGACTTCATTAAATATTCAGTCAAAGACTTCTTCTCCCTCTTTAAATTAACTCTTTTCTCTCATATCATGCAGCCAAGACTACATCTGCTTTTGATTGGAAGGGATGTTATAGTTAAAAAATGAGCCATTCATTCATTCATTCATCCATGGGATGTTTTTCCTCAGCATCACGACTCGGGATAAGCACGAATAGAGATCTTTATCAACCAGCAAAATGGCGGCTTTGCGTGGCTGATCCCACAAATCTCTCATCTCTAGATTCCTCTGAAGTGATGCAGCAGCAGCAGCAGCAGCAGGCCTCATGCGCGCTCACCGCTTCTGCACGCACGCGACACACGACACACCTGCGCTCCTCCTATAGCCTACCTATGATCTCCTCTATATCATATACTGATGATCTATTCTATATATACTGATGATCTCCTCTATATCATATACTGATGATCTCCTCTATATATACTGATGATCTATTCTATATATACTGATGATCTATTCTTTATATACTGATGATCTATTCTATATATACTGATGATCTCCTCTATATCATATACTGATGATCTCCTCTATATATACTGATGATCTATTCTATATCATATACTGATGATCTATTCTATATCATATACTGATGATCTATTCTATATATACTGATGATCTCCTCTATATTATATACTGATGATCTCCTCTATATCATATACTGATGATCTCCTCTATATCATATACTGATGATCTATTCTATATCATACACTGATGATCTACTCTATACTGATGTATACTGATGATCTCCTCTCATCTCAGCTCATATCAGGTCCTTTCTGAATACACATTAATACAAATAAGAGGCTGTTATATGCGCAATGTTTGTGTATCTCAGCTTGTGATGGTGATAGGTTATCCTACAGTGAAGGGCCTAAGTGATGCACATTCACCGCATCATTATTATGAAGCAGCAGACTTTTTATTTATTGATGCATAAAGACAGACTGACCAGGCTCGTGCGTCCCCGGGTTGTCGGACATCTCGAGCACCAGCAGCTCGCGGCCCTCGAAGCTCTCCCCGATGGTGTAGATGCGGCTGATTGTCTGACACTGCAGCCACACGGACACCAGCGCCTTCCGCAGCTCATCGTAGCGGTGGTACTCGAAGGAGATCTCACCAGCCTCGGTACCGGTACCGGTTGTACCGGCTGCTGCTGCTGCTGCTCCACCGACCAGGGCGACCACCACGGCCCCGAACAAAACGACCCAAGTGAACTGTTTCATCTCCTCGACGTGTCCTCTTTTTGTCTGTCTGTCTGTGTGTCTTCCTGCCTACGGCTTGGTCCCAAGCCTTATCTCTGTGCTGCAGCCTCGCTGTAGGCTATAAATATCTCTCTCTCCTTCTGCTGCTGCTGCTGCTCTCTCTCTCTCTCTGTGTGTCTCTGTCCGGGTGTGATGCTGCTGCTGCTGCTGCTGCTCTTCTACCTGAGTTCTACAGACTCCCTCCTCTGTCAAGCCTCCACTCAAGGTGTACACATCCGGTCACAATTTTCAAAATAAAGACTTTTCTTCCTCCCTGAGCTGAGCAGCAGAAGGTATTTTGTATTCTTAAAGGGACTGTTTGTAACTTTCAGAAATGCTTGTTAACAGCGACACCTGTGGCCGTTAAGTCAACGAAAGTCAGCGTCGGGCTCGCGCTTGCTCGCTCTAAATAGACATGAACGAGCACCGCTCAAAACAGTGAGGCGACACACGTCAGCTAAAACCACAATATCACTTTATATTTCACCTGCTTGGCAGTAATGTTAGCTGACCAGACGAAGGTCTCTCCATGAATCACTGCTGATCCTAGTGTTGGTTTTTCCTGCCTCAGCCTCCCGACCGCGGTCCGAGGGAGACACCGGCACCCAGTCGGAGACGATAACGTTTCTCGCTGCAGAGCCCCGTCACTTCACAAGACACAGAAAACCTCTGTTGGTCTGGAGGAGCTGCAGCATTTATCTCTGCAAAAAACGTCCACTGTACATTCACTAGATATTCTCAGAGCTGAACTAACTCTTCAGCAGTGTGTAGAGGTGGAGCGAGCTGAACGAGCTGAACGAGCTGAGCGAGGCGAGCGCGCTGTGTGAGTGAAGGCAGGCAGAGGAGCAGAGTACAGCAGAGACTCCGGCCCTGGAGATTAAAGCTACGGTCTCCCCCGCGTCCTCCGACCGCGGCCAATACTGTTTTTGCAAGACGGGCTTCACTAGATATAACTTTGAGGTTTTGGTGGTTCCATGTAGTTTGTGTTGGAGTCTGAGTCTGAACAGCGTAGCCACACGCGAGCACGCATATGCGATCCGACCCGGATTGATTTATACGTGTAAGAAGTTACAAACAGTCCCTTAAATTAATATTGAACAGTTTAGGTTTCCATAAGGCTATTGATTGGCATTGGCTATTTATCTTTGCTTATGACACGGCTGTGTTGATTGCTCGATTCTGATTGGTCAATCACGGCGTTCTGCGGTCTGTAATTTCTTTATAACAGACCGTTGCTATGGCCACAGTTCTGACGTCGGACTCTGGCGGACCGTTTTTGTGTCAAATTATTGATTTCTTGAGTAAGTAGCCGTTTAATAAGCGGGATAATGTACCGCTAGCGGGTCATTGTTGTGAAAAGAACCCCCTTCAGGGCGATGAGAGTCCACCATTTGTGCAGGAACGCCATGTCGGGGTTTCTTTCACAACAATGACCGGCTCGCTGTACGTTCTCCCTCACTTAAATTAGGATTGCTTTTCAATTTATTATCACAGTTTATATCCTACAAAAGAAGGCTGCAAAAACACAATAAATACTCAAAAGCTACAACAGAGATGTGTTTTTTTTTATTTGCATGTTCAGTCTATGTGTCATGATTCCTTTGTGTACTTTAAAAACATGTTATTATTGTGTACATTTTGCTGCAACAATCAATTAATTAATCGATCATCAGGAAATTCATTATCAAGTGTTTATGACGATTGCTTTTTCTGTTTTGTATCATCGATCTCTATTTTATATTATTGTAAATATAAAATCAAAAGAGAATAATTAAGGATAAAGTGCATGAGTTTGAGTGATGCAAGTTTTTGGAAATAGTATTATTGATGTAATTGTGGTAGTGCTACAGTAGTAAAAGTACATTTGTCTTGGCTAAGTTCATTTTGGACTGTTGGTCAGACAAATCAAGCAATGTGAAGATGTCACCTCGGGCTCTGTGAAACTGTTTGGTACTTTTCACTATTTTCTGTCATTAATCGCAAAAATAATCAACAGATTGAGTGATAATGAAAATAACTGTCAGTTGCAACTCTACTGCAAACCCAAGCAGGTAATATTTTAATGTGTTTTTCTATTACAGAGCACCAAAGTATATACAGCTACGAAAAATAAATCCCATAATCAACTCTGCTGGTGGAAAACAAATCCTACAACAGAAAATTAAGTGTGAGTAAAGTAATTAATTTGATTAATTTTATTTATCAATGTATTTCAGAGTGTGTTGGACCATGTTATCTATGTATTTACTCATGGGTTTATTAACTCAGTTTTGGTCCTTCATATAAAACTGCCTCACTTCCTGTTTGGTATCTGATGCTGCTGGCTGACTTGACGCAGCAGTAGGGGTGTGTCCACAGTGCAGCAGAGAGGAGATGGAGGGAACCTACAGCATAATAAACTCCACTTACTCCATCAACACACTACAACAGTCTACAGAGGAACACTAACAGGGAACATTCAGATCTGTGATGCTAGAAATATCTGAGCCTGAGCAGTCAGTGATGTGTAGAAGTGTGTCCATGTGTCAAAAATGAACAATATGTTATTAATACAGATATATGCTTTTATCATAATCTGATGAGCATGAAGTTTCTTTTTAGAGCTGCAACGATTAATCGATTAACTATCAACTATTAAATTAATCGCCAACTATTTTGATGATCGATTAATCAGTAATTTTTTACGAAAAAAAAAAGTAAAAATTCTCTGATTCCAGCTTCTTAAATGTGAATATTTTCTGGTTTCTTTACTCCTCTATGACAGTAAACTGAATATCTTTGAGTTGTGGACAAAACAAGACATTTGACGACGTCATCTTGGGCTTCAGAAAACACTGATTGACATTTTTCACCATTGTCTGACATTTTATAGATAAAACAACTAATCGACTAATTGAGAAAATAATCAACAGAATCAACAATGAAAATAATCGTTAGCTGCAGCCCTACTTCTTTTTGTATCAAATTCTGCAAAAAAAATACTACTTTACACAACCAAACTCCTGTTCAAATATGTTCATATATTTATGATAAAAACAGAAAAAAAAACATATTCAAGGTTTCTTTTTGTAAAATCAAAACAACATTTATTTATTTATTTGTACAGTCTTAAACAAAATAGGCTTGAACAACCTGGAAGTGCCATTATGAGCCAATCCCTTTTCATCAAAAAATATACATGGATTTGCATCAAACATGCCTGACTTGAGTTTAGAGAGTTCCCACTGAGCTGCAGCGTCACTCTGACTCAGTTTAACTAAAGAGGAAGCGCTAAAGTGCTCAGACATTCAAAGGTAAACGAAAGCATTTCACAAGAAGGTCATTAGCATTCAATGACCAAGCAAAGCAACAATCAAAATGAGGATGTTGATGGTTTTTATTCAGCCAGCAGCTGTTGACAGAAGGAGCAGACAAAAATACTTCTTTTGCAAAAAGGCACAGAAGACGGACTGAAGTCAACATGCAGTCCGATTCAGAATCAGTACACTTTCAGTGTGTGTGTGTGTGGTGTGTGTGTGTGAGAGAGAGAGGAAAAGCAGCACTGTTTGTGTGTCTGTCCAACCCACCGTCTCCTCCCTCCTCCTGACAAACCAGGTGAGTGTATGAACCGTATAATGGTATGAACAGAGAGTGGTTTACTGCTCCTTCTTGTCTCCCTGTTTCTGCATGTGCTTGTTGTACTGGTTGTCCGTCTTCAGCAGCTTGTCCCACCAGGTGAAGGTGGACGCGTAGTTACCCGTGAAGTTCATGTGGTGAAAGTCGTGGAAACGGGTGCCGGCGTAGAACGGGATCAGGTGTAGCGGGTTCAGAGGGATGTCGTAACCGCTGAGAGGGAGCGAAGGAAAAAAAGGGAATTCAGAAGTCTGTCATTCAAAGAAATCCCCATTAGTTGTTGTGTGTCAGATGTTAAAGGTGCAGTGTGTAGGATTTGGCGGCATCTAGTCAAGTAAATTTTATTTGTATAGCCCAAAATCACAAATCACAAATTTGCCTCAGTGTGCTTTACAGACTGTACAGGATACGACACCCTCTGTCCTTTACAGTGCGACCCGTACAGAAAAACATCGAAAAAATGTAAAAATGCGAATGTGAGAGTGTTCGGTTTGTCCGTTCTCGCCTACTATAGAAACATGGCGGCCGGTTCCATGAAGAGGACCCGCTTCCAATGTAAACTTCCAATACATCCCCCGAAATGTTACACCAATTAAAAACATCCTTTCAACAAGACAAATGCTTTTCAGATGTAGCATTCAAAATGATTAAACGTGATGTTTTTCTAATGGTGGTACTGAAGATATGATGCCTTTATTTTGTGTCTGTCCTCATGTTGCTGCCTTGTGGTTGGCAAGAGATGGCTCATTTTTTGTTTTTATTGCACTGTGTATGTTCCCATAAACAATGATAATGTCACGGCCGTGTGTGTGTGTGTGATTCTCTTCCTGTTCTGCCGTTACCCTGGATCCAGTCTACCTGCATACCTGCCATCAATCAGCTCGTACCCTCTCCCGGCTCCCTGCTCTGCACACACCTGTCAGCAATCTATTCATCAACTCCGCAGTATTTCAACCCCGGCTTTCCTTACAGTCTTTGCCAGATCATTGTCTCAGCTACTGTGGTAGTCCATGCCTCGGGCCTCAGTAGCCACTCACCAGTCTGTCTTCCCCCATCGCCCCTCTGCCTCATCACCTTCTCTCCACCCCACCTCCCTTCCCTGTGGTTCTACAATAAATCCTCTACAACTTCACCTATCTCTTGTCAGTGTCCTGCATTTGGGTCGACCATACTCTCTGATCATAATAAATAATTGGTGACTTAGTTCTCTTGTATTAAATACTGCTGCAGTGTTGGCTAAAGTATGTTTTTGATGTGAAGACGAAAGAAAGTATTGTTTTATTTCAGAGTGCCTAAATGCAAAAAAAGACAAGAAAATGATAAATGATTACAAAATAAAATGGTGTAAATTAAGGACAAAGTCTGGAAAAATTAATGTGGAATTATTAATGTTTATTTATCAATATTTTTTCTAAATCTATTTTCCCTCTCTCTTGTTTTGAGTATTGTTTTACATTTTGTAACTTTTGTGACTTATGTATGTTGTACGTCGTACGTTGTATGATTAAATTATTATATTATTAATGATAGAAATTACTAACAAAGATTGTGTAGTTTAGAATCAGTGGGTTATTTAATAATATTTATAAAATAATAATGAATAAAAAAAATTAAAAGCAAGTTGCAAAGTCCATTGCAAAAAGATATAAGTCCATGAAAATTTATGGATCAGAGTTAAATTAAATATAAATTAAATTAAATTTTTTTTTTTTTTTTAATTTAATTAGATTTGATTTCAAATTAAATTTTAGCAAATTGATTTTAAGCTAAGAAAGTAACAATTTCAGAAAAGGGAAGTAAAAAGACATGAGACATTGTGAATTTGTGGTATTGTTTATGCCACCTCATGTCTTTTGAGTTATTTTTTCTGTATGTGCATATAAGTCTTCAGTATACATGTATGTGTGTATAAAACAATGGCAAAATATAAATGTATTATAATAATAAATATCTCAATAGGGATGAGTTCTATGTGACCTGATAATATGATAGTAACATCTGGTGTTCTCTGTGGCCCTCTAGTGGTCGACGTCTTACATTACTGACAGAGTTGACACACTGAGAAAGTGTAGTACTATCGCCTCACTGGCTGTTGTAATCGGTGATGTAATTGCTGTTCTGCTTATCGAATACTTAAAGTAAATGTTTGCTCTCTTTAGAGTCGTAGTGATAAACGGTCAAACAAAGCTCTATTTCTACCTGCAGAGAGGGAAGGAAAGGGCGTAGAGAAAAAGTGTCCTACCTGTGGACGTCGATGGTCTCCAGCAGGCGGAAGGACACCCAGGCCCACAGGAAGAAGACGTGGTTACAGAAGATCATGATGCCGATGAAGAAACCGGCTCCCAGGATGAGAGTCTCAGCAGGATGAGCGTATTCTGCCTGCATGCCGAACGGAGCCTGAGGGACAGCGGAGACACTGGGATGAAGACATATGCATGTGCATGTGTGTTTGTGTGTGAGAGCTACAGCATCATTAATAAGTAACTCTTCAGTAAAGAGTTTAACCAGAGAATGTTGTGCTTATTTATCTTGTCATGTGTGTGTTGTACTCACGGTGAACTCGTGGTGGACTTTGTGGATGTATTTGTAGATTCTGCGGTGATGCAGCAGGCGATGGAGGAAGTAGTGCCACGTGTCTTCAACAACAGCACAGCCAAAGCACTGAGCCAAGACGTACGGCCTGAAGAGAGAGGAGAGGAAGACGGGAAGAGAGATCAATTCAATGGACGACTTCTTATCAGATAATGCAAAGTGAGTTTGCAACAAGAGACAAAAATATACATTCATACACATCCTGTATGGGCAAGAAAAATAAAAAGGACTTTTTAGAGAAGAAGTTAAATTGTCCGCTTTTTTTGGTTTGCTTGTGAAGCGCTTTAAGTTGCATTTTGTGAATGAAAGTTGCTACATAAATAAATTGATATTATTATTATTATCATGTTATCTTTTTTTCATTAAAAAAACAACAAAACTAATTGTTCAACTGTTTGATTTATACAAACGTTTTCACTGATGTGAACAGTAAAACAGTCAATTGCATTGAACCTCAATTTGATCATTTTATAAGTGATTTGATCTCCACTTCCCATATTTCAATACATGCAATAATATTCTTAATATTGCTGTATTAATTTCAGACATATTTCCCAGCCCTGTGTATTTATCTAAACAACTGTATCTATCAGCATCTGTCTATTTAATCTATGAAAAAATAAATACTCCATTATTTCTGTTTTATTACATTTCTTTATGCTTTTATATAAGAGCAACTGTAACGTCCCAATTTCCCCCCGGGGATCAATAAAGTACTTCTGATTCTACTATTAAGTCATTATGGGGAACATGTGTAGGGTAAATGATAGAAGCCTTTTTAGGATCTGTTTAGAAGTTATTGCTGCAGAAGAGCTCTGTGTCATTAATTTTAATGCAGAGCTACACTTACTGTATAAAACTGTCACGTTTGTACCATCATCATAGTTAGTACCGGCATGGATTTAACATTTAACTTACTACCACGCTAAAAAAAAAAAAAAAAATATTGCTGAGACTACTGTATGTTGCATTCAAACCCTGTTTTGGACGATTGCAAACACACGTGTGGCAGTTGTATAAATACTCTATTCTATATCTAGGGTGCTTTGAATATGACACGTTCAGGTCTGTTTTATTGAACTTCCACTGACCAGCGCGGCATTGAGTCCCAGTCATACGGGATGTTGAAGAATTCAGTGAAGTAGTAAGTCCCACAGATCAACGGCAGCTGGATACAGAAATGGTTGAACAGCAGCATCTTGAAACATCTCCACTGTTTCTCCCACGTCTCTGGCTTGTCCTACAAACACACACACACACACACACACACACACACACACACACACACACACACACAAGGTTTATTAAATAATAATGTCATCTTAGATTCTGAAAATAAAAATCATAACAACCAAAAGAAAAACCACACACACCTGTTGGATCTTGTATTTCTGCATGAACGGCATGAACTGGAAGAGGAAGCCAGGCAGGCAGAACAGGAAGTAGATGAACTCGTGGACGATGAGCGACCCCCAGGTGGCGATCTGGAACTTGGTGTAGTTGTCCAGCATGTAGCCCCAGGCGTGTTTCAGTGAGGGCTGGAAGGGGTTTTCTGGCAACACCGCGTCTACATACTCCGCCGCCAGGTAGGCAGAGCTCAAGATGTCTGCCGTGCCGTTCACCTCCATGATGGACAACGCAAGGTGACTGCAGGTCTGGAGAGAAGACTGGGACACAGGAACACAGTGTTACACTCTCAGACAGGATGTATCATTACAGCTACGGGTGGACAGATAATACTCTCAGTCATGTTAGTCCACTACAAGTTTGTCTTTTCAATAAAAAAAAAATTATAATGTGAAGAAAGGAAACTGGATCGTCCATTCCATTTATAGCAGAGACATCATAAAAAAACAATAAATAATAAAAACTGCCATAATATGATGAATTTAAAAGCATTATTACAAAACAATTAACTTTTACACTCCAATCTATCTCACTTTTAATCACAGTTTACAATGTGTGCTAATTATAAATCCATCAAAAGATCAGAAGCTTTAGTTTGCAGCACATATTCAGTTTTTAACTGAGTTATTGTAGTTTGCTACCACATTATAATGTAATGTCGAATCATGATATAGTTATTAATACTTTTCAAACACATTATCTCAATATACAAATACACTGAAAATATAATCAAACACTACTGGACTTATAGACATTTATTAATCCAGTTTTTTTTCCTGTAAATCGAAATGTGAACTACTTAAAACTACACCAAAACACAAAAATTACATTAATTATCAGCAAATTACATTTAGTAAACTAAATACTATTTGAAATAATAAATGCTATTTACAAGCATGCAGAAACACTACTAACAGACTGTGATGTTAGAGCTATTCAGTTACTTTATCTAAATAAAATTTGTTATAACACCACGTAAAAGTGAAGAAGTGTTATCAGCAAGTGTTATATTACATGATTAGATTATTATCGGTGCATTAACATATTTGCAGCATTTTAAATGTTGCAGCTGTCGATGTGGATGTGTTAACTACCTTATATAATGTTGGATAGTTTAATCTATAATCATGCATAATATTTTATAAATGGACAATAGCTTTTGTATGTAAAATCTGAATCTGCAAAGTAGTAGAAGTAAGTAAAAATAAAAAGTATCATTACATGTAAATACTCCAGGAAAGCAGGCGACAAGTACCATAAAACTGTACTTGATTGCTGAGTAAATGTAATCCTCCACCACTGCAGAATTTTAAAACATTACACCACTGAAATACATATAATAATTACTAAACTCACAATTTAACTCATTTAGATCACAATTTACACTGTGCACTTATATTAAGTGATTATAACAACATATAATGATCTCAACGTTAATATTTACTCACTTTACAGTTTTTCTTATTGCTTTGAAGCAAACTAATTGTGGTACACTATGACAGGACACCATGTGGCAACAATATAAAGAGGTGGAATGTAACTAAGTACATTCACTCAAGTACTTACTATAAGTACAATTATGAGGTACTTGTACTTTACGTTGCTTTATACTTTTACTCCAATCAATTTAGAAAGCAAATATTGTACTTTTCACTCCACTGCATGTATTTTGACAGTTTTAGTTACTAGTTATTTTGCATATTCGGATTAATAATAGAAAATTTGAAAAATCAATTAATACATTATGATGTTTTATCACAGGTTAAGTTACCCAGCAGTATGTAAAGTACTTAAACTTAGCTCCACTTGTGATTATACACATGCACCACTAATTATAATCCAATATTATATATATTATTCTGAAGTGGGCCATTCTGCATAATGAGTACTTTTTTCTTTTGATACTTAAAGTAGGCCTATATTTGAATGCTAATACTATTGTAGTTGTAGTGTGTATGTAGTTTTACTTTAGTAAAAGGTCTTAATACTTCTTCCACCACTGACAATAAATATTATTTGAATCAATAAATTCTGCACAGAAACATGCAGAAACACACAGCTATCTAACAGACTGTAAACATGTATTTTGACAGCTTTAGTTACTAGTTACTTTGCATATTTCGGATTAATAATAGAAAATAAGAAAAATCAATTAATACGTTATGATGTTTTATCACACATTACCCAGCAAAGTACTTAAAATGAGCTCCACTTGTGATATACACATGCATCACTAATTATAATCCAACAATATATATTATTCTGAAGTAGGCCATTCTGCATAATGAGTACTTTTTCCTTTGATTCTTTAAGTAGGCCTATATTTTAAGTGATTATAACAACATATAATGATCTCAACGTTAATATTTACTCATTTTACAGGTGTTAATGTTTTTTATTATTGCTTTGAAGCAAACTAATTGTGGTACACTATGACAGAACACATTTGCCTAATAACATGTGGCAACAATATACAGAGGTGGAATGTAACTAAGTACATTCACTCAAGTACTTACTGTAAGTACAATTATGAGGTACTTGTACTTTATACTTTTACTCCAATCCATTTAGAAAGCAAATATTGTACTTTTTACTCCACTGCATGTATTTGACAGTTTTAGTGACTAGTTACTTTGCATATTCGGATTAATAATAGAAAATAAGAAAAAATCAATGAATACATTATGAAGTTTTATCACACATTACCCAGCAAAGTACTTAAAATGAGCTCCACTTGTGATTATACACATGCATCACTAATTATAATCCAATATTATTCTGAAGTAGGCCATTCTGCATAATGAGTACTTTTCTTTTGATACTTTAAGTAGGCCTATATTTTAAAGGTAATACTATTGCAGTTGTAGTGTGTATGTAGTTTTACTTCAGTTAAAGGTCTTAATACTTCTTCCACCACTGACAATAAATATTATTTGAATCAATAAATTCTGCACAGAAGCTGCAGAATCACCAACTTAAACAGCTCAATGTAACAAGCAGACAAACACTCACAGCTGCCCAACATTTCATTACATCCCTCCAGTATCACTGGACACTAGTTCATGATTATTAATTATTATTAGTGTGTTTTAGATCACAAAAACAGGACGACATGTTCCCAACTCGCTGCTCGACGTCTGCTTTCTATTCTTCGCTCAAATATATAAACAACAGATGCACTATATCAATCTCTGTTACAATAAATCATCTAAATATCTTATATTCAGCTACGTTCAGTATAAACTCACCTTTCCGTGGTACGTCCCGTCTACCTGAGAGCTCAGAGGCGGCCGGCCGGGTGAAGTACAGTCATATGGAGCGATCTGATTGGTCGAGAGGAGAGCAGAGTGACGTCGAGAGGCCGAGCGGCGTCGCTGATTGGTCCGCTGGATGGAGCGATGATAGTGAGACTGGATGTTTCTACAGCGACAGCCAATCAGAGGCGAGCTCTGCTTTCATAACCTGCGCAGTGATGATGGGCTGTATGAAGAGAGGGATGGGGTGGTCAGGAGAACTTTGAGTCATAATGCACATACATGTGTGTCTTCCGGCTCACATTTACATTTGTGACTCCAATGTCAACTTTGGAAATGGTGTAGAGGCTTTGAGACAGATAAACTGATGTATAAAGTTTAAAAAAATTAAAAAAATTATCGTTGCATTCAATTAAAGCACCACTAAACTGATTTTGAATTACATTTCCTGTTCACACTGTTACTCCTGCTGGTTTACAAAGCATTAAATGGTTTAGGGCCAAAATACATTTCTGATCTTCTGCTATGTTATGAACCATCCAGACCTCTCAGGTCATCTGGATCAGGTCTGCTTAGTGTCCCCAGAGTCAGAACTAAACATACAGAAGAAGCAGCGTTCAGTTTTTATGCACCGAATATTTGAAACAAACTCCCAGAAACCTGCAGGACCGCTCCAACTCTGAGTTCCTTTAAATCAAAGCTTATAACTTTCCTGTTTGCTGCTGCTGCCTTTTATTAAACCAAATAATGATCTTATACTGCACTACAGCTTTTACTCTTGTGTGTTATACTCTATTTTAGCTTCTATCCTAGCTTTTATTTTTAGCTTGTTTTTATTTTCTATTCTTTAATCGTTTTTATGTTTTTATAACTGTTTTAATTATGTCTTAATGTTCTTTTGCACTTTGTCGCAATGTTCTTGAATGTTTATGTAAAGCACTTTGAATTGCCCTGTTGCTGAAATGTGCTATACAAATAAAGCTGCCTTGCCTTGCCTTTGAGACGAATAAACTGATGTATAAAGTTTCAAAAATAAAAAAAAAATTATCATTGCATTCAATTAAAGCACCACTAAACTGATTGTGAATTACATTTCCTGTTCACAATGATTCTGAAATGTATCTACATTAAATCATATAACGTGCATCCTTGTTGTATTTTAGTTCTTGTCATATTTATCATTTAATTGTGACTATATATAAAAGGAGGACGGTCTGCAGGAAAGATAATAATGCACACAGTGCACTTTCATAGACTAAGCTATTGGAGTTACCCTGCACTATATTGTATTTTTATGTCTGGTATATTTTTTTTGTACTTTGTACTTTGCACTACTAACTTTTTTACTGCCTTTTTACTAACATGTTTTGCATTATGGAACTGTGATGCTCGAAACTTGAATTTCCCTCGGGATCAATAAAGTTACTATCTATCTATCTATCTATCTATCTATCTATCTATATGGCTAGTAGAGTATCATTTTAAATTTTTCAGTACTTATGCAATAGCATACCTGAGCACCAAAACAATACAAAACCCCAGTGGTGGAGGAAGTATTATAAGTATAAGTATATATAAATCCTTAATTAAAATTTCAGTACAGTCATGTAGCAGTACCACACTGCAGAAATAATGCATTACAAGTAAAAGTCCTTCATTAAAAAACCTTACTTACATAGAAGTACGGAAGTATTATACTGTATGCACAATGTACTCAAAAGTATAGGTACTCTGTATGCAGAATGGCATCTGTCAGTGAAATATCACTACGTACATTATTATTATTACTGATGCATTAACATGTAAGCAGCAATTTAATAGGGACGGAGATGATTTTAAGTACTTTACATGTTAGGTTGGTTAATTATTTTATAAGATGATCATACAGTGAGTGTTATATGTACAATTGTAATCTGCTATTAGAAACTATTAGCTGTCAAATAAATGTAATATAAAGTAGCCTACAATGGAAGTATTTAAGTAAATTACACCTCAAAATGTATGTACAGTACTTGAGTAAGCGTTTCATTTAACATTTTCATTTAACAAAAGAAACCAAAGTTCTCAAATATTAAATATAGTCTAAATACAGGCAGAATAACAAGAACTTTAACTGAATAAAATAGCTACTAAATGGCAGAAAAGTTAAGAAGAGAGAGAAACTTAGCAGGCAAATGATGTGAAATGTGAATAGTAATAAATGAATCAGCGTATAATTATTGAAATATCACAAACACAGCGTATTCCATTTCAACATTTTTACTGATTTTGGCAAAGTTTTTAAAAACAGATTATGTCATTTCACAGCTTTAAATACAAGAAGCATATTTATTAATGAGAATATAAAACAAGTAATGAAACATTGTCAAAGTCATTAGCCTACATGACATTCCTCAATACACTGACGAGAAAACAGCGATACCAGTTACGACTGTATTATAGCAATTTTAGCGAGGAGAGGGAAGAGAAACAGAAAATCAAGAGTAGGTTTGGTCACTTTCCAGAGAGAGAGAGAGAACAGATTAGTAAAGTAGTAAAGAGAGACAGAAATGAAGAGACATATTAAAATTGGCACATTCATAGTACGTCAGGGTGTTGCAGTAGTTAATAGGGTTGCTACACCAAAGGAGGGAGGATAGGAGGTTTGGGGATCATGCAGTGAGTTCAGGCTGTTGTTGTCATTAGTGGTTACAACCACAACAAAGATGGCTGCCGGGTGACAGTAAAGCACTGATACATCCAACTGTTTTTCATTTCAAACAGGGCGACGCCCCTCCGTCCGTCACTGGTTTTTGGCAACATGACTCGTCTCCGTTACCAGAAGAGAAGTGTTCCAGTTAAAGTTTTTTTAAGAAGAAATGTAAATTTTTCTGCTTCTCACGTCGCTGTTCTGAATTCATGCGGGCTGAAGCGACCGACACATCGTCACCGATCCGGAGTCAGCTCTCAAATGTATCCCAGAACAGCCGCCGAGTCCAGCCGTCCGGTAACAGTACTCGAGGCGTAACAAAGGACGATAGAAGAAGAAGAGGGGAGAGCGGGGGTGTAATTTGACATTCAGGCACTCTTGAACAGCCACACTGCAACACTGTAAAAGGTCAGAGGTCAGACAGAGTGCGTTCATGCGGCGTCGGACCAGGCGTCACCACACAGATGCACACAAACACACATGCTCACGTGTGCAAGCAAAGGAGCACCTTTAAATGCAAGCGCACACACACACACACAAACACTCACACACACATTTTCAGGATAAAAACGAAGGAGAAAAAAAGATTTCAGTCCCAGATGGTCCTTCCTCTCCCGTAGGTTAGATCAGTGGTCTCTCTCAGAGCTGCTCCATGTTAACATCGCTAATGTTAAAGTTTTAGTAGCTTCATATCAGTAGCGTTTCAATGACACTGCAGTGGTGCTTCAGACTGGTTTTGTCCAGTCGCTGGCGGCAGTCCTGCCAGGAGGGGATTAAAACACGGGTTCGATTCCCTCCCCGTCCCGTTTGTTACAGCTCCCCCTTTCAGGTAAGTGCAAAAAATCTTCATCATCATCCTCAACAACAACATTCTTGTCATTTTCTTCATCCTCGTCAGTGCCTGAGCCAATGCTGCCCAACATCGAAGCATTGGCATCATAGACAGATCCAAGATCAGTATTCAGCAGGAGAATACATTGTGATTCAAATCAGTGGCAGGCGTCAAGAGCAGTCATAAGGGCTTGTCGATCACAGTCACACCTGTGGTTAAAAAAAAAAAAAACGCATATTAAGATGAAGCACCGCTATTGCCACACGTGATATCAACGGTTAATCAATTAGTTGTCAACTATTAAATTAATCGCCAACTATTTTATAAAACTAAAAATTCTCTGATTCCAGCTTCTTAAATGTGAATATTTTCTGGTTTCTTTACTCCTCTATGACAGTAAACTGAATATCTTTGAGTTGTGGACAAAACAAGACATTTGAGAACGTCATCCTGGGCTTTAGGAAACACTGATCGACATTTTTCACCATTTTTTGACAATTTATAGAACAAATAACTAATCAATTAATCAAGAAAATAATCGACAATGAAAATAATCATTAGTTACAGCCCTAAAAATGTATAATATGAATGTAAAGATAATAGAAATACATCAAAGCAAAAGGTTTTTATGTCCACTATAGTTACTGTTGCTAGTACTGTTAAAAGTAGGAATGGTTGTAATACTTATATTACTGTAGAAACGCACTGCACATACTGTTTTCCTTGATATAATATTGTCTTTTTTAAGATAACATTTTATTCATCCCCGGGGGGGAAATTAGGTGTAAAAAGTGACATTAAAACTAGGGCTGGACCCAAATATTCGACTATTCACTTGTTGTGTAGGTATTTGATTTTCAATTTTGGGATTCGGATATTTGTTTTTTTACCGTTCTTTTTTTAACCCCTGAAGATTACAAACATGCATAAAACATACCAAACCTTTTGGTAACTGTTTTTTATCCAAAAAAAATAATAATACAAACAACGGCTACTGTAGAATAACAGAATCCTTCACTTTTAACGCCTTTAATTAAACCGAAAGACGTTCTCAGCTGACATGGACAGCGCTATGTCTGACTGAGTCTTTTCCGAGTCATGTCAAGGAGACGAGCCAAGCCAGAGCCCTGCCGCCATTGTTTGTGTCAGAACGTTCTCCTCGCCGGACGAATCATAGAATATTCACTCCTTACTGCTACCGAAGCTCCGGAGCCCAAAATATGGCATCCGGGAAAGCCCTAATTATAACAAATATGTGGTACAGTAACTAAAGTAACAAGCAGTAGTTAAAGTGACAAAAGTGAAGTACCGGTCCTGTACCTATATACTGTATAGATAATACCATATATAAAACAAAAACTTAATTTTTTTGCTTTGCAATTATGGATTTGGACAACAGAATTCAGTAAAACGTCCCCAGTTTAGAGAAGCAGACAGGAGTTACAACACGGGAGCAAAGCAATGTACTGCTATGGACACCTAAAAGAAAGGCTCACCTAAAAAAAAAATCAATATCAGTTTAAGTGTACGCCATATTTAGAGTATTTTCGGTGGTTTACCTTGCTGTCAGACAGCTATACAGTCTATCTTTCCGTTGGGGAACTGAAGCCGTTATCGCTGCTCTCGCCAAAGCAACCAGACTCCATTGAAGAAAACAGTAATTTTACCTTGCAGAACACGGAAGTTGCTGGTCTACCGCTGCCTCGATCGGTTGGTTTGTTTCTGTTACTGTGCGACTTACAAACTAACCAAAGTCACACAATAACACAAACTAACAGCAGTAGACGAGCAACTCCCGTGTTCTGCAGTTCCCCGTCGGAAACATAGGCTGTATAGCTGTCTGACGGCAAGGTAAAGCAGTGAAAATCTTTCTTTTGGGTGGCTAAAATACATTTTGCTGCCGGCCCCGTCAACAGCAGTACATCACTGACTACGGAAAAGTACCTCGTACATCACCACTTCAAAACACCCTAACTATCCCTTTAAATTAGAACGGGCATGTACAAAATGTTCTCATGTGTTTCTCTACTCACCTGCATAACTGCGTCCTGTGCTCATGCAGGATGGCAGTAGTGTCCACTTGTCCGAGTTTGAATTGTAGAACTCCACAGAGGCCAAATTGCAGCTGCCGTCGTCTCCTCCTACCACATACAGTACGTTGTTCACAGCACACACACCTGGAAACACAAACACACACACATACAGAATGAAGATTCGTCTAACATCTCACACCTGAGGATGTCTGCTGGATGGACTGTCTGCATTACCTGCATTGCGTCGACACATGTTCATGTCAGCTACCTGCCGCCAGCTGTTAGAGGCTGGATCATAAACTTCACAGCTCTTCCTCACCAGTGGACCATCATGACCCCCGACAGCATACAGTAAACCTTTTAACACACCCACACCTGAGGAAGACAAGAATCATGAATTTCCCTCACTGAGTATAGCATAACAATTATCTTACAGATACATCTGTAAGAATGGTTTTTCTGTCTGTTGAATAATGGGGTTTTTTCTGACCTGCTCCACTGCGTCTTGTGCCCATCTCTGCGATGTAGCTCCATGTGTTGCTTTTAGGGTTGTAAGCTTCTACTGTACTAAGACATTGCCTGGTCGCACCATCATAACCTCCAACTGCATAAAGGATCCCTAAAAAACACACACAATAAATACACGCAACTCATAACTCAGAATGAGCGAGGCACGATGGGTGGACATAATAATAGAAACACATTCAAATACATTATTATACGGCTTTGTTGAATACTGTCTGCCCTGCCTTTAAGTATTTGGCTTTAACTTGTTTTTAAAACTTTTTTTCAAGTGTTAATGCTGTTTTCCTGTTTTTTTATAGATTAAAAGAGTGCAATAGAGCATTATTGACCCTTTTCACAGCAGACACTTTGGCTTGTCAAAGCAGGAAAAGCACAGGGGTATTTATTTAACATTAAAGATGGCTCCATTCCATTAAGTGTCCTAACGAGCCATGTCAGTGAGTGAGCATGCACAAAACCAGAGCCCTGAAACTGGCTCACCTAAATGGAAAGCAGCCGTCATTAATGTTATTAATTCCACCTGTGCTTTTCCTGCTTTGGCAAGTCAAAATGTCTGCTGTTAAAAAGGATCTATTGTATCAAACTTCAAGCCGGTTTCTTTCTCTACAAACTCTGGAGGTGTCAACACCTCTGATGGTTTCAAATTAAAAACAAGTAATGCACTTTGAAAAAAATGTATTCATTGCAGGACTATTGTATAGATTATATAGTGTTTCTGACTTTAAAACTGAACTGGGAATAGTATTCACCATTAACAACACCCACTCCTACACTGCTCCGTCGGGTACTCATGGGTAACACGTGGAACCACTCGTCTGTCTTCGCGTTGTACGCCTCGATTGTCGACAAACCTGCAAACACACACAACACGTAGCAAAAACACCACAAACAATCACATATTATATAATTTCCTGTTGTTACACAAATCAAAAGCCTGTAGGGATTCAGTGTCTTCAACTCTCTCCGTCTCACTGATCAATATAAAAAACATTTCAATGTCACGGCCACTCGACTGTACCTGTGCTGCCGTCGAAGCCGCCCACAGCGTACAGGAGTCCGTTGAGCACAGCAGCGCCGAGCGTTGATCGGCGGTCTTGCATGCTGCTCACGCTCGTCCATCGGTCCATCATCGGGTCGTAACAATCGACCGTCCTGACGCGCAAAGAGCCGTTGAAACCACCAACTGCATACACACACCCACCCACGTACACTACACCTAAAGGGCAACAACACAGGAAACACACAGGTAAAAAACACAAATATCTACAAAAAAAGACTCACACAGCCTGGTGTAGTGAGGATGAATGGACCCTGCCAAGGTTATAACAGTTTTTAATTTCAATTTTTTTTAATTTTCATTTTAGTTTAGTTTAGTTTTAGGTAGTTTTCAGAGGGTGTTTGCTAGTTTTATTTTACTTTCAGTTTTTTTCGGAAGGTTTAATTTTAGTTTTTATATAATCAGTTTTTGTTTTACAGTTGTTTTAGGTTGTTTTCTTTGTGCTACTTTATTGAAGCAACTGCAGCACAGCGCTGTCTCCTGGAAGGTCAAACCCGCTCAATTTCTGTGGTTCAATGTCACGAGAGCTGACGGAAATTTTGACATATTATAGCTAAAAAACGAAACCCGAAATGAATTTACATTAATTTTTATTTTATTTGTATTCGTTTTTTTACACAGGCATTATCATTTCAGTTTAGTTAGAGTTTTTTTAAAGGATATAGTTTTTTATTTAGTTTCAGTTTATTAGAAATATTTTTTACAGCCTATTTTCGTTTCAGTTTACTATAATAACACTGCAATGGACACAGTTGATGTTACAGCCTTAATAATAATAATAATAAATTTGACTTATATAGCGCTTTTCAGGGACTCAAAGACGCTTGCAACCAACTAACAAATTGTTTCCCTCCATGTGTCTTGACAGTGAGGCCTATCTGTGGGCGTATGTATGTCATGTGGTGGAAGATAGTCAGAAACATGCCACCAGGAGGCGTGGTGAAAGAGTGACGCTGTTTACTCGGATTACCTTTAAATATGAGCAATACTGAAGCCAAACAAGAATGCATCCGAATATGGATTTTGATCTCACACAGGTTGAATCTCAAAGCCAAGATAGCCAAGATCTGACCTGAGAGCATCAAAAAGACAGAGGTCACCACAGTCTGTAGCTGTCTGTACTTCTACACTGAATACATCATATTGTAAGGCCTCTTCCCTTTTCATACACTGCAGAGAGATACAGCCTTCTTTTACCTGAATTTATACGACATTAATTCTTTGTAACCCTCAGTGTCCTCTATTCTACTGTGTGGTGCTGAATTTTGTAAAATAGTGTTCAGGTGAACCTTGTCAACTCATATAATCTGGAGATATCACATGACCACGCTGTATAAGGTATTTGTGTTCATCTAGACCCACCAGAAGGCCTGAACACTGTTCTCACCAGTAAACTAGATTTGTTATTAATCAGAGATTTATTGAAGTTATACGAATACAGTACATTAAAGAAAATATGTCATGCTCATTTTCAGGTTTATACTTGTATTTTGGGTTTCTATTAGAAAATGTTTACATGCTTTAATGTTCAAAAAACACATTATGTTTCTCATACTGTCTGTCTGAATTTACCTGTATTCACCCTCTGTCTGAAACGCTCCGTTTTAGCCCCCGTCTCTTTAAAGGCCCTGACACAGCAAGCCGACGGTCGGCTGTCGGACAATTTCGGGCCGGCGGTTAGTGTCTGTCGCAAAACATACGTGGTAGTCGGTTGTTGGCTGTAGTCTTTGCGGTGTGTCCGAGTGCAACTTTTTGGCCAAGACACAGGCGACGCAACAGTCGACCTTGGTCAACATCTTGTAATGTACTGTTTAGCTGTAAAATGAGAAAGTTTGGTGGGCGGTTCTTGGTATTTCCTCAACTGATTTCAACATGGCTGCCGGGTCACAAACATTCTCATTTTACAGTTAACCAGTACACTACAAGATGTTTCTGAAAACATTTGAGGTGAGAAATAGGTATTACAGTAACAGAATATTGATTCATATTTGATCAGCGCTGCCTAGTTTGACCGTTTGAACAGAGTTCGCCAGCTGCCCAGAGACTGGCCGGCTCCAGCTCGACTGTGATTGGTTGTTTAGATTTGGGCGTGGTAGAAACTTGCAAATGGCATTAGGAGCCCTAGGAGGAGGCAGAGGAACATGATTTTTTTTTTCAGATTATCTGTCTCATGCACTACTGTCAGGATATAGTGACAGTTTTATAAAAATAACAACATTAGTTTGGTGATTTGAGGCGTTCAGGTTCTCTGATGGAACCGTGTTCTTCAGAGGATCCAGCCCCTTAACTGTGATGCAGTTTGTGTTGATGTTGTTGTTGTTGTGGTTATTAAGGGATTCCTACCTGCTCTGCATCTCCTGGTTGGGAGCTCAGCCACCTGGTACCATCGGTTCTCCTCAAAGTCATAACATTCAACACTGCGGATGGCCTTGGGGGCTTGGCCTCCAACCACAACCATCACCTACACAGAACAGAAACAGCAGAGCCATTACATGATGAACTGCACATCAACTATTGTTATTTTCTCATTAACTAAGAGTGGAGAGACTTAGTAGAGGTTGTATGGATACCTTAGGACAGCAGGCCGGAGTCCTCATGCGTGTGCGTGCAGTTTTCATCAGAGCTCTCTGGTCTGCTGGCAGCAGGTGGTACTTCATGGCCTCGATCAGGTAGTCTTTACACGCACTGCTATTCTTAATCAGAGACTCCTCCTCCACTCGCTAACACAACCAAACAGAGAGAGAGGAGCCAGTCAGACAACTGGATACACAAAGTGATGCAGTATGTTGTGACACGGCAGCTGAGACACAGAAGTAACGGTATAACTGAAATCGTATTGACTAAAATCAAAGGGAAATCCATAATATTAATCAGAAATCAAGATTAGTTCTGATTCTACTGACATATCTGAAGTTTCTTGGCACCTAACATATTTATCTTTAGATTTTACCTGAACAATGTTAATAGTACAAAAAGATTAAATGCTCTATTTATAAATTAGATAACATCCAAAGATGTATTTGGGGGAGCGCATCATGATTTTCCTTGATAGGTTTAAATAGTAGACTGCCCAACTCTCCCCATCATAAAGACTAATGTAAAATGATGAAAAATCAGTGATGTTAGCTGCCAATCAAACATTAACTCAACTAAAACAGATTAACCCTTTTGTCGACTAATTGATTAGTTGATTTAATTTACAGATCTGTAAAACTGAGTTTCTCCACAAAGAATCACACAAAAGTGCCACTTTAAATCTCGTGTTTACCAGAAATGTGTTCATAAGTTTCTAAGAAATAAGTCATTCAGGATGAAAAAAGCATAAAAAATGACTAATCGACTACAGAAATCTTATCGACTGAGACCATCACAAACAACAACATGACCTTTCCTAATAAGTGAAGCAGTGCCCACAGTCACTACATGGATCCTTTTTTTACATGCAGACAAAAATATAAGTAACCCACAGTTGTTTTGCCAGCAATGAAAGTAAATCAGTCAACAACACCATACAGATCATTCTTGTCTGTGAGAAGGAAGGCAACTGCAAAATTCACTCTGTGGAAGTCAAATTAACACATTGCTTGAATCTGGGAATCCTCATTAGTTGTCAACACTATCCTGGGACAGAGAAGGTTACAGTAATAAAGAAAACTACAGAACTGAGATCAGTTAACTAGAATATATACCAATACTGTAACCTGGAGTTTGCTTGACTGTGATAACAGATGTGACCTGATGTTTTTTTTGCAAGATCATTCCTGTTTCAACAAAAGCTGAAAAAAACTAGTTGGACAACTGTAAGCTGGATTTGTAGCAACATGTTGCCTGACTGTAAACTATAACACAAACATTATTTAAGCTTCCTGGCTGTTGAAACAAGAACGGCACTGAAGCACAGAACAGTTGTTAAGCAGCAGCGACGGCTGTACTAAAACATAACTGTGATCTGGTCACTGTCACACAGACACAGGCAAGAAATGTTACTGAGAACACACGACCTTCAGTTTGTTCTGCAGCTCAAAACTCATCTGTCTTCGATTGTAGAATAATTGAGGCTCTGTCGTAAGCTTAGCTGTGTTTTAATGTTCAGGATGAGTTTAAACCTGTGTTGTCTGTGTTTAGAGGACCAGTGTCTAGCATTTAGGGGGATCTATTGGCAGAAATGGAATATAATATTAATAAGTATGTTTTCTTTAGTGTATAATCACCTGAAAATGAGAATCGTTACATTAGACGAGCTATCTACTTACGGAGCGGGTCCTCTTCAGGGAGCCGGCCGCCATGTTTCTACAGTAGCCCAGAACGGACAAACCAAACACTGCCTCTAGATAGGGACATTTGCGTTTTCACATTTTTGCGTCGACCACCGTAGCTCTCCTACGCGCTTGGCACACAGGAGAAGTTTCAGTTGGTTGTAATCTGCAACCTCATCGCTAGATGGCGTCAGATACACACTGCACCTTTAAGTCATATAATCCCTTAAACCCCGTTTCTGTGTCCTAGGACGCTGTGGCGTAAACTGCACCTGTGGTTCAGTCTGAACCCCGTAAACTCCAGTCAAGGTCACTGTATCTCAGGATTACCTTGAACCTGCTGCAGACCTGGTTTAACGGAGGTTAAAGGTCTTAACGTTCAGTATAATGACAGATTCATACAACTCAGATCATTTTATTATTTTCTAAGATTCTTTGTCTGTTTCTTATTTAAAGAAAAACTCTTTAATCCAGTGTCAAACTTCGATAGTTGTGTTATAACAATCAAAGGTATCACTTCCTCCTAAAGACTTTTTTGATGGCAGAAACAGAGTTACTGATTATCTGACCCACACAACAACCAGTTGTTAATTAATCCACCGTCATAAATCCAGAGCCTTCAGGGAGGACATGTGGTCAGTTTGCCAGTAATGTCACAGAAAAAAATTGTGGCTACATATTTTCTAGAAGCGTGAATGGTTGTCTGTCTCTATGTGTCAGCCCTGTGATAGTCTGGCGTCATACTAAGTGACAGAGCAACAGCCACATTGAGTTTAAGAGCACAAACAAAGACATAAAGATGAAGCCTCTCATACCTGCACCAGGTATTCTCTGGAGAGCAGCGGCAGGCGAACATGTTCCATCAGGTGAGCCAAGTGTTCCTGCCGGACATCCTTATCGTGGTTGACCCAAGCTATCACCGCCTCAAACACCTAGACATTAAAGAGAGACACTTAATGCACATCAGGTACAGGTGCTGTCTTACCTGTGTATATTGGGCAGAGTGAATGTGTGTGTACCTTCTCCTCTGTGGGGATGGTGAGCTTGTCGCTGGCGATCAGGCTGGACACTTGATCCATGCCCAAATTGAGGAACTCTTCACTCCCAACCACCTCAGTGAAATGTTGCTCTGTCAGCAAAAAGCATCAAATGAAAAACTACCCTGGGACAGCACATGAACACAGCTTTTTTTTTCTCTCTCTCTCTCTCTCTCTCTCTCTCAACATTGTCGTTAATTAAACCTGTTCTCATTCTGTCTCATCCACTGTCCTACATCCTCACACATCAAGAGCTGTTCACACACATATATATGCACACGCAAACCTGCGTAGCTGTTGGCCTGTGTGAGGAGCTGAGAGCAGGCGTGCAGGTCAGCGAAGGCTCGTATCCCCAGACAGTTGGATGGATGGAGCTGAGAGCTCAGGAACTCACAACAGGCCTTTTTCACCTCGTTCAGCTGGAGCAGGCCGGCTGCAGGAAGCAACGCCTGTCAAACACACACACACACACACACACAGAATGTCCTGCATAAAGTGGTAGTTTTGCTACTATAATATACTACGATGCAAGTGGGGTGACAGGTTGGCCTGGTGTGTTGAGACACCATCTTTATGTCAGTTAATCACAGGTTCAGTCACTCAAAATGACCCGCTTGTCACCGCTACAGTTGAGTGAGAAACTAAACTGCTCCACTAGAGACTTCTATAATAAAATGTATACAGTACATGAGGATTACAGTACCAAGGTCTAAGTTTCCACACTAAACTGTAAATAACAGCAGTGAGAACTGCAGAACTCCTTTTAGTTTATTTAATTTCCCCGTAGGCAAGGCAGTTTAAAAATTTGCTTAAAGGGTTCTCAACACATGATCAAGTGAAACAAATCTACAGTGCTCATTTGTACTGTAGTGATCTGATTATTTCCTAATCTCAGCAGCAATCTGATGTCAGCAGCATCATGAAAACCAATTCCCATTTTAAGGTTAAAACACTTCTGGTGGAAATGCCACATTACTAGACCATGTCAGCTTCTTTAAACATATGCCTGTGCATGGAAAAGTACCATCATGTTTGAAAGTAATTTACCGTCTCCCACTCAGTGATACACAGTTATTGGTTGTAATAAACAAATGAATTGTCCCTAGAGGGAATCAAAACTTCTCACTTAGTTATTTGCAGTCAATTTTTGTTTACTGAAGACTCGACTGAAATGGTACCATTATTTCATGAATTTCTGTTGAAACAGGTTATTGGGGCAGGACATAGAACAGTTAATTAGGGATTAGGGATGGGACGATGTAGAATTTTATTGCGGATTACCATAAAAAAAACACTCACTGTGGTGAATTTCCATTATCAGGATAATCGTGAATATCGTCAAGAGTGACTTGAAAAAGCTGTTTAGCTCGCCATCATAGTAGAAAAGAGATAAATAGAGCTTGACTTAAGAAAATACAGAAATTATCATGTAAGAAAGAACAGACTCACTCAGCGTTGCTATTTTTTTAAATATTTATTTATCCAGAGGGACCCTATGATATATTACTTTATTTAAGATTGTTTGTTTTTCACTAAAAATCTGTGATGCAATAAAAATATTTGTTTCTTCACAAAACGTAAGGTAAAGTGATTCCATTACGTTTCATTTTGATGATTATCGGGATAATATCGTGAATCGCAATTATTTCGGGTAGAATAATCATGACATGAAATTCTGATATTGTTCCATGCCTATTGGGGATCAATCTGAGAGTGCAAACAATTAGGTTTTGTTATCAGTTATGGAAAAAGGGCACTTTCATTTGATAGGGCGATCAGAAAAGGTGGGACTGTTCAATTGTTTGTGATAAGTTCACTGGTTGGATGTGTCGTTTACTCCTCCTCGTGCAGAGTTAAGTCACTGTTTTCCAGGAAGTTCAAGCACCCGTTTCATGGGATCTTTAAAGATCTCTCATGGGGCTTTTGGAGGCGCTGCTGGAGAATTTTAATATCTGACCAGCTCCTTGCGTTTAACAGTAATCAGACTAATGCAACATAGATTAATATGTTCTCCAATTTCATCTCTTAACCTCCTTTTTGTCATTGATATGAAATAGTATTTATGTGATTAACACCAGTGAAACCAACTAACTGACAAACAAATACTCTCACTCAACGGCCATTTAGCTCTTAGAAATTTGGACATCTTCAAGAATTAAAAGTTAAAACAGAACTGGCTGTGTCACAATTTACCAGAGTAAAATGCAGCGTAACAGCATAACAGGATGTAGGTATTCAGACATTTCTGTGAGTATAAATGTGTGTGTGTTTACCTGCACGTTGTCCTCTGTGACCTGTATCTCTGCTGTGTAGATGTAGTCGACCAGCAGGCCCAGAGTCCAGCCGTCCATCTCCTTTATCCTCACTCGCTTCGCCCGGCTCTCTGCCATCTCACCTGTTGGTACACACACACCTGTTAGACATCCATTACCACACAGGATATAACAACAACAAAAAAACACTGCTGGTTACACACACTGATACACAGGGTGAAACAAGATCCTGCCAGATGGCCAGCAGCATGGATGGAAGCGAGTCCTCACCTGTGAACATAGCGTGGAAGTAGGGGCTCCCAGCAGCCAGAACCACCCTGTGAGCGGCGATCTCTACGTCCTCCGCCACTATGGTCACATCGCACAACAAGCTCTGGCTGTGTGGGCATTTAAGAGACGGAGAGGCGGGAGGTTACAATTTTAAAGTTTAAAAGGAATATGCTTGGAAAATGAATATAAGATACTTTAGAACACCACCGACCATATCCAAGTATACACAAAACTGTTCTAGTAGCTGGAGGAAATGTGGGGAAAATAATGCCGACCATACACATATCTTCTTTACATGTAAAAAAAAAAATACAAACCTAGAGGTCAGATATCTTACGTATAATAGAACAGTTTTTTGTGAAAGCGGGGTACCTAGAAAAAGACAATATACTCCTGGGAACACGTCCCAAAAGCCTACAAAAGGAGGAATTCTAACTTTTTGGGATCCTGAGAATTACAGCACTAAAACAAATTACAAGAAGTTGGAAAAGACTGAAACCTCCTAAGGTAAACAAGTGGCTGGAAACAGTTGAAGACTTATATAGTTTGGAAAAGGTAATTTATAACATCAATAAGAATGAAAAGTTTTTGGGAAAAAAAGATGAGCCTTCTTTAAATAAAGTAAAGGTAATTGACTAATAATATATCAAATATTAAATAGATCATGTTTTGTGAAGATGTTTTAAGTAATATACATGAAACTGTAATAGAAAGTCGTAGCAGCAGTAGAAATATCAACTGTTGTTTTGTTTGTTTGTTTGTTAATATATATGCACTGTGTTATCTGTAGGTGAAAGATCAAAATTTATAACAATTTGTGTAAAGATGTTAAAAAGGTGGCACCCAGAGGACGACAGAGACCGGAGGAGAGAGAGTGTGCATCACCTGCGCAGCTCGTTCATGACTTTGAACGCCTTCCTCATGTGCCGAGGGTTGAGGGTGACGGGACCTTGCCTTTCGACGCCATCTTCTTTGTCCAGAGCGTGTGGACAAAGTCTGGTGCACCTGAGAGGGACAGCACAGACACACAACACCCTGTTACTGAGGGCAGACTGTCGCAGGACATCTTAGAGTGTATTATCTTTCATATACGATGTTGACTTAAAACAAGATAAATGAGAAGCTGTGTTCAAATCGTCATCTATCTCTGAAGTTTGTTTGTAATCAGTTTAAACCACGACCAGGTCTGTTTCACCAGCGAGAGTTTAACTAGTTAGTTTAACATACCTTTAATAAGATAAGATAAGATAAGATAAGATATTCCTTTATTAGTCCCACAGTGGGGACATTTGCAGTGTACAGCAGCAAAGGAGATAGTGCAGAAACAAGAAGCATCTGTAAAAACAAAAGCAAAATACGACACAGTAAAAAAAAAGCAAAACAAAAGTAGACAGACAAATAATATACACAATTTAAATAGAAGGAAATATAAAAAATAGGAACAACATACACAGTAATAACCTTGCTCATTGATTTTGAAGATAAAACTAGAAGGTTAAAGGTTTGGTCCACCCCAAATTATGAAATTATCTAGCCATGCAGATAGTTTTGGCTTCACTTGTCCACGTTTTAAAATGTGTTGCTGAGATTTCTGCCCCCACTCCAATGCAATGGAGGTGAATTCTTTTTTACTTTTTGCAGTGCTCACAGTATCACAAGAGTTATGTAATAAAATATGTTTTTTTGTAATTTGGGTGAACCCACACTTTGATGTGTTGACTGGGTGGATGATGAATCACTGGGAGGTGAATCAGAAACAAGTATTTTCCATGACTATGACATAAAATTAGGGCTGTTCTCTTTGACCAAAGAAATTCTTAGTCGACTAACACTAGTACTATTTTGTCGACTAATCGATTAGTTGATTTAATCGACAGAGCTGATACTGAGTTTCTCCACAAAGAATCACACAAAAGCACCACTTTAAATCTCGTGTTTACCAGAGATGTGCTCAGACGTTTCCTAGAAAGAAGTCATTCAGCATGAAAAAGCATAAAAAACGACAAATCGACTAAAGAAATCTTAGTCAACTAAGACCAAAACAACTGACTGGTCGACTAATCGACTAAGAAGGTGCAGCCCTACATAAAATTATGTAAACACTCAATCTGCTGGTGCACTAGATTAAAAAAAACCATTAAATTGTTCTCAGTTTACTTTATTTTAACACCACACACGAACACGAACACACTGCATGAAGAAAAAGAAACAGAGGCCACAGGTCGACCGGGATGTGATTGATCAGTGAGTGACAAATGTTGCTCTGGCATGAAACCTGTTATGAGTCAGGCCTGTAGGACGGTTTGCAGCTGTGATTTAGTTACTTCACATTTAAAGTGTTGATTCACCCAAATTACATCTATACCTCTAGAAGTTTCTATCCATGTGGTATTGGCTTTGTTTTCCGAGGTTTTGAGATGTTGCTCTGCTTCCACCACAATGCAATACTTTCTACAACAGACACAGTCCCCATGAAAACTGTTGAATATTAAGTGGATTATTATTATGGAGAGAGATGTTGCTTTTGTATGTTTTAAATGTCATTTTTTGTACTGAGGTGAAGAACAGAGGAGCACCACAGACTACATCCTCCAAAATACCCATAAAGTTGAATCAAAACCTCTCTGAAACGGCTTCAACTAAAACTGAACATTATTACGTCAGGATTCTTGTATTAGACTGCATTTGTTTTAGCTATAGGACGACCTAATAAACTGGCCCACACCTCTCCCAACCTCTGAGCAGTGTTTATGGACCCTTTTACACCCCACAAGTACTCCTCCCTGGCCCCAGCTTTTATGTGAGTCGGTTGGTTTCAGGTGATTTGATTAAAACCACCAGTATATTTAGGAATATACATCATGTGAGCTCAATATAAACTAATAAATAAGGTCTTCTGATGAGCTTTTGACAGAGCGAACCTCTGCAAGACAGAGTCACAACATTAGCTAATAATGCAGGGCTGGTCATAGTTGATTAATTAGCAATTAATCAAATCTCCTGGCTCCCGGGGGCCCCGGATGATAAACCAGCCTTGAACTAATAAAGTTGCCACTGAGTGTAAATTTGCAGACTGTCATCAATGACATCAATGACTGTCCCACATTAGGAAAGCAAGATTTGTCTGAGAAAACGAGGCATTCGAGTGCTCATATGTCTACCATTTCTGTCATGAGTGTGATATCTGCATTTTCTATTGGTTTACTGGGTTTTTAATTTAATGTATTGGCTTCATATCACAATATATTCCAGAAATGTGAAATGCAAAAAAAAAAAGTCCCACATTAGGCTATAATTCACCCTCAAAATTGTAAACTTTCCACCGGTGCTCATGCAGCACACACTAATGGCCTCTCCCTTTTCATAATAAAACACATATATAGCCTACATTATAATCATGCTGCTCATGGTAAAATCACGTGGCAGCTTGTTTTCTGTCACAAAACACACCCACACACACACATGGCTACATTAACATGCCCATTATAACAGTCTTTTACTCATGGATTTTTATCTTGGTCTCTGTCTGTGGATGTGTGTGATTTGGTTGTCTGCTCTGTTGACCTGTTTTTATTCTGCCTGTATGTCTGTAAAGCACTTTGGTCAGCTCATGTTGTTTTAAATGTGCTATAGAAATACATTTCACTTGACTTGACTATTCCAGAATAGAATTTTAAATGACTATTCCAGAATAGAATTTTAAATGACTATTCCAGAATAGAATTTTAAATGTGCTATAGAAATAAATTTGACTTGACTTGACTTAACTATAAGAGAAATGTGTGTTCTGAAATGTGAAATTAAAAAAAAAAGTCCCACATTAGGCTAATTCACACTCAAAATTGTAAACTTTCCGCCAGTGCTCATGCAGCACACACTAATGGCCTCTCCCTTTTCATAATAAAACACATATACTGTATAGCCTACATTATAATCATGCTGCTCATGGTAAAATCACGTTACATTAATCCTAGAAATGTGAAATGCAAAACATGTCCCATTATTAGGCTAATTCACCCTCAAAATTGTAAATGTACTTTCCACACTAATGGCCTCTCCCTATCATAATAAAACACACATATAGCCTACATATAAACTGGAAAAACAAAGTTTGGAAACTTGTGTTTGGTGGATTATTTCTCTGTTGTTACAATGCTAATGGTCATTGTATTTTACATCGTTGGAAAGCCTGTTTATTTACCTTCACAATGATGTCCAACTTGTAAGGATCATGCATTTGTGGGATGAGCAGCACAGCTGATTATGTGGGTAGCGCCCAAGAAAAATTTGCCAAAATGCTCCGTCAATGGTAAACAGTGTATTCTCCTGTTGGTATTGACTCTTGTTTTGAGTTGTTTGGTGGATGA